>JAXGGA010001700.1:0-143221 GCA_038373865.1 Uloborus plumipes
CAAATATCAAAAAAAAAAAAAAAAAAACCCCTTTTAAAAATAAAATTTTTGGTTTTCAAAGGTAACCCAAAAAAAATATAAAATTTTAAAACTGAAAGTTTATTAATGCTTTTAAAAACAATGAACAAAGAAAATTTTCTGCTTTTTTGACAGAATTTGACAGGGGGAAACTGTTCTTCAATTGATGCAACAAACCACTCTAAGGGGGCTCTTACCCGACTGTTGGGTTCCCCCCTTATTTTGGGGGCATTTATAGGGGCAAGAAACAAGGGGACTAGATATATTCAAGGGAATGGCGATTTTTTTTAATCCCCTTTTTGCACCCTTATTTAAAAGTGACCTCATATTTTGGGCTTTTGCAAAAATTCTAAAAACTGTTTTTGGGCCCTTTTAATTTATTAATTTTTTATTTTTTCCCAAAAATTTTGTATATGGAAAACGGGTTTTTATGGCAGGGGAAAAAAATTTAAAAAAAAATGTAAAAAATAATTTTTTTTATTAAATCCCCCCAAGTTATATGTCCCTGACAAAAACCGCGTTGAAGAAAACTAGTGCCTAAGCTTGAGTTGATAAGATCCAGCTTTAAAGAAGTCTGATATCCAGTTTGATTGATATTACCCCATTCCAGTCTATTAACTATTATTAAATTCAAGAAATCAGTTTTCCAGCCAGATTTGCTCAAAAGCTTTTTACACGAATTCTCATTAGTCTTGTGTTTTTTTTTTTGCAATATAATGCCCTTCAAGCAAAGCATTGGCAATTAAAAGGAAATGAACATTTATTTCTCAAAAACGCATAACTCATTGTATTAGTTATTCATTATAATGCGATTTTACTGTTTTCAATATTTGTACATTAATGACTAACAAGCTACAATAACAATCAATGAACTAATGCAAAAATAAACTTCACTTTATCAAATTATGATAAAATATATTACTAAATAAATAATAACTGGTCCATTAGCAATGCATTGAACCTTATGTATTGAGTCTTTGCGTGTTGAAATATTTATGGTATCTTTTATTTTCCATATTCACTTTTCCTACATTGAACACGACATCGTATGTCATTAAAAATAATGAGCCAGCAGCGGGTCAAGGAATAAAATGTCACAGGCAGCGATGACATTTCCTGCGAGTACTAATTGTCACGTTTACGGGTCACACAATTATTCATCGATTTATTGGGACTTAGGAGATAAACATATCGTTTTATCTAGTACAATCGATTTAGCTCCCCATATAACCGGGAATATGTGAAAAAGAAGACAGCTTTTTCCGCAATGCATTCTTTTCTTCTGATATGTTTCGCCAGTGGAATGAAATTAGCTTATTCTCTACTGTATATTGTTAAGAACATTTTTCCCGATTTAAATTTTCGCTACTATATTGCTTCTGTGCTCTGTTTGCTTTTATATTTCTTTATTATTTATTTTACTAGTTATTTTGTATTGGTTTAAAAAAGGAGGTTTTCTTTTATCTCATTTATACATTTTTTCTATTTTTTCTTCTTCCTCTCAATTTTTATTTGTGTAATTTTAAGAACTCTAAGAAATCTGGTTATCTGCCCATTTTCATTCATGTTCATACGTTTTGTTATCTTTCTTAAACATTAAAATCCAGATCTTTTAATTTCAAACAAATTCGATAGAAATATATTTTTTCTGACAATTATATCATGTTCAAAAATATTACTTTTTAATGTAATATATAAACTGTCACATAAGGAACAAAATGGCTGCTGTTCCGTAGAGTGCCTACTTCAACACATCGTTGCTCAGAGTCCGTATGATATCTTTTAGTTATACTAAAAAACCATTTTATAATGGTCCTTAAAGTTAAAACATTTGAAACCGTTTGTTGAACTGATAAAATTTTTAAAAGATGTTCATAAGTTTTGTTATCTTTCTGAAACATTGTCCAAAATCCAGACATTGTAATCCTTTTAGTAACAAATTCAAAAGAAATATTTTTTTCTGCCAATTATAGATAGAAACTTAATCTATATACATTAGGGTGTATCGAAAAAAACTTTTTTTCGAAATTCAATTTACTAAGTTGATAAAAAGTTGCCCCTACCAACCCACATATTCCACAAAAAATTTCAGTCTAATCAGAAATTGTTTAGGTGTTCCGCACGAGGCCTGAAGTTTGTGAATTTCTTCAAAAATATTATTTTTTGCTGATTTTTTTTTAAATATTAAGAATAAATGTTAAAAATAATTCAAGTTGAAAAATCCACACAGCAAGGTCGGAAGACAAAATTGGGTTTGAAAAAAGTACATTAAACAACATTTAAATCTCCCACATTTATTCTAAACTTACGTAATTTTCACCAAAACTAGCATTTTACAAGGCCCTGCGTTTTGGTTAGAAACTTGTTTATGAATGTGAAATCAAACTGAATTAACACTTGAAACTGGGAGTCATCTGTGATTTATGTGGGGCAAAAAGTAAAATAATAAAAACTATAAACAGAATCTAAGCCCCTCGTCACACACAGTGCCCGCGTTCTATCGGGGCCCCCGTGATGGTAAACGAAATAGAGCTTCGCTATCATAGCTGCTTTAGAATTGCAGAAGAACATATATCTTTGGTTGAGGAAACAGACTCTAAATATTTCGGACATTGTGCTCCAGTAAATGGCCCAGGAAAAGAAATTGTAGCTTCAGTTTCACGATTTATAGAAAAAAAAAGTTTTATTGATAAAGAACATAAAAGCTATCGGTTGTGATGGCACATTAGTTAACACTGGAAAATCAAATGATGCTATTCGACTTCCAGAAAAGTCCTTAAAATCCTCACTACAAGCCGTGGTATGTTTTCTTCATTTAATGCATAACCACTTAGAAAGTTAACGGTGGCTCTTGATATACCGACTACTGGACAAAATTCTTTTAGTTGACCTATTGGAGAATTCTAACAATATTGCTAAGATCTACCAGTCATGATCTTTAAGAAAATAGAACGCGTTTTACCAGAAGTTGATGTCAAAGAATTGAGTACAAAATACTTATGGAATGTGTCAAAAACTGTAATGTCTGGCAAATGTTCTCAAAATTTAGTAGAAAGGAACCCTGCAAGCTTTTCCCATGCAAGATGGCTTCTTTACAATGTGGAATGGATAACATTTTGGAGATTTGTATCTAAATACTTGCTGCAATCTATGATCGTAAAAAAATGCTTAGATGCTTTTATGCTGAGATTCGATTGTGAAAAAGCAGAGAGCATAAACCTTTATTATAAATTCTGCTAGTTTATTTAACTATGAACTTGGATCACTAGTTGCGATGTATAGCCTCAAAACTTAGCCATCGTGAGCCATCTTGCTTGGAAAAAGCTTGCAAGGTTCCTTTCTGCTAAATTTTGAGAACATTTGCCAGACATTACAGCTTTTGACACATCCCATAAGTATTTTTGACTCAATTCTTTGACATCAACTTCTGGTAAAACGCGTTCTATTTTCTTAAAGTTCATGACTGGTAGATCTTAGCAATCTTGTAAGAATTCTCCAATAGGTCAACTAAAAAAATTTTGTCCAGTACTCGGTCTATCAAGAGCCACCGTTAACTTTCCAAGTGGTAATGCATTAAATGAAGAAAACATACCACGGCTTGTAGTGAGGGTTCTAAAGACTTTTCTAGAAGTCTAATAGCACCATTTGATTTTCCAGTATTAACTGATGTGCCATCACAACCGATAGCTTTTATGTTCTTTATCAATAGAACTTTTTTTTTCCATAAATCGTGAAACTGAAGCTACAATATCTTTTCCTGGGCCATTTACTGGAGCACAATGTCCGAAATATTTAAAGTATGTTTCCTCAACCAAAGATATATGTTCTTCTGCAATCCTAAAGCAGCTACGCTAGCGGAGCTGTATTTCGTTTACCATCACTGGGGCACCGATAGAACGCGGGTACTGTGTGACGAGGGGCTTAGATTATGTTTATAGTTTTTATTATTTTACTTTTTGCCCCACATAAATCAGATGATTCCCAGTTTCAAGTGTTAATTCAGTTAGATTCCACATTCATAAACAAGTTTCTAACCAAGCCGTATGGCCTTGTAAAATGCTACTTTTGGCGAAAATTTCGTAAGTTTAGAATAAATGTGGGAGATTTAAATGTTGTTTAATATACTTTTTTTCAAACCCAATTTTGTCCTCCGACTTTGCTGTGTACATTTTTCAACTTGAATTATTTTTAACATTTATTCTTAATATTTAAAAAAAATAGAAAAAAAAATCATATTTTTGAAGAAATTCACAAACTTCAGGCCACGTGCGGAACACCTAAACAATTTCTGATTCGACTGAAATTTTTTGTGGAATATGTGGGTAGGTAGGGGCAACTTTTTATCAACTTAGTAAATTGAATTTCGAAAAAAAGTTTTTTTCGATACACCCTAATATACATAAATGACTACTTTTGTATGTATGGATGGATGTATGTCCAGGGTAATCTTCAAAACTACAGGACCGATTTTAACCATTTTTTCACCGTAGATAGCTACATCAACAGGAATCAGGATAGGCTATAATTTATTTCTAAAAAACTTAGTTTTAAAAAGTTATCATAGAAAACAGTAAATTTCATGTCATTTTCCCATTAAATGATTAAATTTCCACCCATTGTTGCAAAAATTTGTTGCCTCGCAACAATAATATTAATAGTGATCATGGTGAAAATTTTGAACCTAGGCTTCTCTGTATTAAGTATGAAATTTATTGCTTTCTTAGGATGTTTATATTCATCTATGCCAATAACCGATACCGGCTTAAATAACAAGAGAATTGAAATTGGCAACAGTTAGAAAATAGAAAATGATTTTTTGAAAAATCACATGGATAAAAAAAAATAACGCATTTAAGTTTGATTTCACGTTCTCCTTCACACCCAGTTGATCTACCGCATGGTCACAAAAAATACCTTTGAGAAATATGATTCTACTGGGCTTAGTTGAAAGTCATATATTTATTTTCTGCATTTAAAACCGTGCGAAGCCGGGCACATCAGCGAGTGCGTTAATAAATGGCAGACTTAACACGTGTTGAAATAAAAATGTTTGCAATGTAACACTGCGAAAAAAATAAATTTATGAACATGTAAATGTTTTATGCAAAAATATACAATTAATACTTTTTAGATCTATTCATAAATAAGGGAAAATAGTTCATGCTGCAAACTCAGAAATAAAGCGTAGATCATAGTGTCTTGGGTATGTGTGCAATGAAAATAATTAAACATATTTTTGCTACATTTTTAGAATCATTTTTCTGCATTATTACTTCCTTTTACGTAGTAAAGGAAGTATTGTGATCGCGAAAAAAAAAATCACTCAAATTTGAGTCTAAATTTTGATTTTGCTCACCCCCGAATGAATGTTCAGTAGTGTTTTTCGACCTGTCAACACGTGCAGATGTACCTACCATCATATAGGCAGCCGAAAAATCCTTTTCAACCACCCCCGAGTTAATTACGACGAGTTTTCTCGTGACGTCTGTATGTACGTGTGTGCGGATGTATGTGCGTATGTGTGTCGCATAACTCAAAAACTATATGCCGTAGAAGCTTCTAGCTTGGTATGTAGGCTCTGAGGATGGTCTAGTTGTGCACCTCCCCTTGTGGTTGCATTCGAATGTTCCCAAGGGGGTGTTTTACCCCTTTTTTGGGGTAAATCTGTGTTAATTTCAATGCAGACTCAAGTGATATGAATTGGCGCGACCACTTGGCGATATGTCGCCAAGCTTTTGGTCGCCAAGTGTTGACGCCAACTTGCGACATATCGCCAAGTTGGCGACAAATTTGGCGAAAAAATTATTTTTTGAATTTGGGTTCAACTTGGCGCTATTGGCGATATTTTGCGAAAAATTCACTGAATGATATTAAAATCAGCAATATTTAGAAAATTAACCATTGTAAAATATTTTTTGCATTGTTTCGTGGCAGATTAGGGGAGTAAATATTTGAATTGTTACCTTGCTCACTCCAAGCACTTTTTTTAACACTTAAGGCAACTACTAAGAAATTTACACATAAAAGGAAGTAGTGTGGGGTCCATACCAGATTTTTTTTTATTTTGGAGAAGTTTGTCTTTTTGAAAGAGGATTTGTAACATAAATAACTGCCTTTCATCTCGAGATGGTAAAGCTATTTCAAGTGGTGAAAAATGACTAACAAGCGCAAATGTGTTTTCTTTGGAAAGAATTCTAACCTACTTTCCATTCTGAAAGGGTAGAAACGAGACTTGTGTTACTTTTCTTCCCTTTAAGCTGGAGGAGAAATGTGTTTAATTTATGTTACTTGCAAAATACTCAAGATTTTAAAGCAAGGATGTTTCGAATTCTTCTGTGAGTTTGGGAAATAAAGTAAAGCCGTATATAAGTCAATTGCAGATAACCTTGAATGCTATTATTTTAAGAAAAATATGAAAAACATTGTTTCTTTTTAGAAATGAGTAAAATGTTTCTGCATATGTTTTGAAGCTATGATTCTCATAGAACACAGTACGGCCCGAGTGAAGTGGAAAAATACAACATACCAAGAAGTTCTGCCAAGAGCTAAACGAGCCTACTTTCCCATTTACCAAAAGCAATATTTAAGCATCTGATCTATTTTCTCTTAATTGTCTAAAACTGCAAATGCATATCAAACATATATTTTAGTATATAATTTTGATTTCTAAAAACGAATTTATGTCTCTTACATCAACAACAAGTTTGCTCAACTCAGCCCATTCACTCAAAAGTTATTAGGGAGGGAGTGGGGATAGGTTGTTTGAACGGTTCAAAGTCGAACGAAAACTTGTTCCCAATTGAAATTTTTATTTTCAAATTAAAAGTTCAAATACAGGAATAAGATATCCTCTCTAAGATCTTTCGAACAAAAAAAAGTTTGCTCAAATCGAACTGTCCACTCAAAAGTTATAAAAGGGAGACAGGTTGTTTAAGCAGTTCAAAATTAAACGAAATTTTTTTCAAATTGAAAGTTCAAATGCAGGTATGAGGTATCCACCGTTAGCTCTTTCGAACAAAAAAAGTTTGCATAAATCTGACTGTTCATTCAATAGTTATTAGTGGAGTACAGGTTGTTTGAGTGGTTCAAAGTTGAACGAAATATTGCTTAAGTTGAAAAGTCAGGTACGGAAATAAGGTGTCTTTGGCGATATCTTTCGAACAAAAAAAAAGTTTGTTAAAATCGGACTGTTCACTCAAAAAATATTAGTGGGATTAAGTACGGCTAGTGCTTTCGTCTGTTAGCCGAAAGGTTGATTGTTTAATCCTTCGAGAGGTAATTTCTTTAGTTTTTATATTTCTTGAAATTTAAAATAATTCTAGGCGATGTATCTACTAAAAATTTTATACGTGCATTGCAAAAGAGCTGTTGCTTTCACATTATAATACTGGTAGCAGAGGTTCCAGTTTAAAACTGTAAAAGCATAGTGATAAACTGTAAAGTAGCTATTTTACACTTTAGCACTATAAAACTACCAATTTTACATCTTCATGAGCTTTCAACGTGCCCGCTGTCAATATGGACTGCGGTATTTTCCGGTCATAAGGCCGTGGTCGATGAGAAAAATGAGTCCCAAAACTGTTTCGGTCGGACACTGCGGTCGACATCATCATGAGTAGTTGCTGAGACTGATACGCTAGCTTCGCGGCCGCTCGGGGTATTTAAGCAAACTGCTAATGGCTGTGTGGCTCCTGATTGTGTTGCTGTTTCTTCGGCCTCTGGAGAGACTTCGGAATTACCGAAAATATGGCATCCGTCCGTAGATCCCTCCCATAACGGTCCGCAGAAACAGACAGCTCACCCATTCCGGAAAATCCATCCAAATCCAGAACGCTCCAGAGTCCGAAGAAACAGCAACCAATCAGGAGCCAACACGCCATTAGCAGTTTTGCTTAAATACCCGAGCGCCGAAGCTAGCGTATCAGTCTCAGCAAACTACTCACTGATGATGTCGACCGCAGTGTCCGACGAAACGTTTGGGACTCATTTTTCTCATCGACCACGGCCTATAAGCCCGGAAATACCGCTTGCAAACTCAATTTTAACAGTTTAGATGTGTTACTGAAAATACAGTCAATCGATCATTAAATTAATAACTGAGTATCTTTCTAACTATCTTTCTTTCTAACTATCTTTCTATGTCACGCTTCTTTCTCCTGAACGCCAATGAACTGAAAGTCGAACCAGGTACCGATAGATAGGTAATTTTTCAAGCTTCATTAGTTTCAATCTATATAATTATACGATTTTAATTAGCGAAGATATCAATTAATAAGTAGTCAAGTTTAAAGCGATTAAGCCTAATAAATGATTAAATATGAAATCCATTCTTGCAAACCGTCGTTGCTATGAAACAGTGATAACAATGATAATGAGAATTTTGAATGAAGGCTTAACTAAATCAAACACGAAACTCATAAGCGGGCCACTTACGTAGAATTTTTATCGCTAGCTACTGGTAATATTTTGAAACATTTATTTGTTGAAGAGCCATCTACTTATATTAAAAACTGAGTATCTATGTCTGCTTTTTTCCTTTGAGCGAGCTGAACTTACTGAAACTTTCCTCACCATCTTGAAGACGCGAAGCATCTCAATAATTCGAATGATTTTTTTTATATAGGAAAAAAGTAAAGGCGTGAAGCGCCTGTAAGCGAGCCGCCTTGGCGGGGGAGTAGTTTCTTTAAAAATTTTTTCTCACTACTTTCAGGGCACGAAGTGCCCGTGCAACGCCAGGCCACGTGCGTGGTATGTCTTGAAATCGACTGAACATTAAATTATATCAAATAATACAACTTCAGAATGAGGTAAAAGTTAGAGAGGGGGACGTTATGCATCAACATGCCGCAGGAAGCTAATCTAGCTGCCCTGGCAGCTAGTTTTATTATAAAATTAGCTGTATTATACTGTAAAAACAACAGTGTAATACTGGGAGCGGAGGTTCCAGTTTAAAACTGTAAAATTCTCTGTAATAAGCAGTGAAACTAGCAATTTTACAGCTTACTACTGTAAAATTTCAGTAAAATTAGCTGTATTATGATGTAAAAACATCTATTATTTACAGTGTGAATGCAATCAACCACAGCCATCTTAACACAAGGCCTGCGCGCTCATTCAATATGGCCGCCCGCGAAGGCGATAATGTTTAAATTCTGCAATAGCTCCAATGCGAATAAAAGAATGCGAATAACTTTCACTGCATTTATTTTGAAGTAAAAAAGTTTTTCTTACCTGAAGTACTCCACTGCATAATTCATAATTTCGTATAGTTTAACTTTCAGGGAGCTTTAGAAGTTATTTAATCAATTCATTATCATAACAAATAGATTCATCCACACGTTATGTTATGTTAAATATTCATATAAAATATATCCTAAAAGGGGGGGGGGAGTATAAAAAACAATCTAACAGAAATTTTATATGACATAAGATGTTTCTGAAATAAAAAGTAAAATAATAAACATAGTTAGGTTTGTTTATTCAAAGGAAGTAAATTAGAGGCGAGATGTAACATTTCTCAATAATAACTATAATAACATTAATCTTTATATACTTGATGCAAACAAAAATTTAATGGGTACTCATTTCTGATCTTAAAAGAACAACAATCATGAAATTACAATTGGCACAACATTGATACACAGTGAAAATATTGATGCATGTTTTTAAGTTTTTAAAACGTATTCTTAATAAGGAGTTATTTTAAATTTTTTACAAGTTTTAAATTGTGATATTTATTTGTTTGGGATCATCAAACGAGGTTTTATATCAGTTTATGTATTTATTTATTTTTTTAACATAGAAAATTTATTTACAGAAACAAAGCTTATAATGATCATCATAGGCGGCCTTAAGGGGGTGCCCCGCGCCTTTAACATTTTGCTTAAATTTTGAAAAAATAATTTAGCGTATTTCATCTGGAAACAGTTTGGAAAATAAGTTATATTTGTTCATAGCTATATAATTCAACTTAATTCACTACAAAGAAAACCCAAAAATGCAACATATTGTGTAGTTCAGAGGTTCTCCAAATCCAGACTTCCACGGACCAGCTCCGGAAAATTATTAACTTTAAGCCCCCGTGTGTCAAAAAAGGTTGATTTTTGATCACTAAAATTTTTGTTTTGATCGTCCCGGGAATTCGGGGGGGGGGGGGGCTCGGTTTGCTGCACCCCCCAAAGCCCCTGGGCCCTAGGGTTTGCTCTACCCTAGGTTCTGGTTCAAAATTAAGAACAGAGCGCTCTTCAGGGCCCTATCCCGGTTAAACCACGAAGCTGTGGTAGGTACGGGGGACCCTGGAGGGTGAAATGAAATGAAATGAAATGAAATGCACCCCCCAAAATTCACAGCCTAATTCCGCCTATGATGATCATGTACATTGTGATCCACATACATGGGTTGCTAATACTTACAAAAAATTTAAACTATTTTTAATTTGCTGTAAATTTACTATAAAAATATTGTACAACATATTTTGATGTGTACTTATGTAGATAACCGTTGCTCTAAAGTTGAAAATAGTGAGTCTTTTTCAGGAGCTGGAACCCAACACAGTAGTTAACTTACTCCTCTGAAAAAATTCAAAGTTGAAATATGAATATCTGAATGCGTAAAAATTTCATTTAATAAATTGTTACCGTAAAGTCGGGTTACTTGGACCCACAAGGAGGTTACTTGAGCCCACAGTAAAATGATAAAATCTGGGTTTGGAACTAGCGTTAGATATTGCAGAGTGCTTCTGCCTTGCGGAGAAACGAGGAACTACGTGCAAGTCTTCAACTAATAAGTACCAAACCTAGATTTTATCATTTTACTGTAATGGGCTCAAGTAACCCCCTAGGGTCCAAGTAACCCGACTTTACGGTACTTCAGTAAAAATATAAAATATTGTTTTTATGGAAAAAAAATCCAAAATGCAAAATAAATCGAAACAGCATTTAAAAGCAGACAAAAATTGTATGCTATTATAAAACAATGCAAACACTAAAAATATAGTAATATGCTTTTAAATTCAATACCTAAAAATCGTGCCGCTTCTGAAGTAACTCGTTATGCTTTCTATATGAATCTGAACTTGAGTAGGCATATCTTATAACCTCAATTGTGATATTTATGTATTACACTACATTTTGTACTGCCAAATGCAAATCTAAACAGAGAGTATCATACTAAATTAAGAGTGCCGACTACGTTTGCTTAAAACGTTCATTTCAAATTCATTACGTTATTTATTTAGTCTAAAGTAATAGAGTTACGAGAACGAATAAAAGCTTACTACCTCAACTTAGTTTCAACGACTGCCGTTGAAAATTAACTAACTGAAAACAAACATAACACTTCGAATCACTGGACAAAAACAGCATTAAAAACAATAAAAGCACTCTAAAATGATTAAGCACTGCATTCCTACGCTTATAATCAATAAAATACAGTTTGTTTCAATCAATAAAATACAGAAATGGAAATTAGTACCTTATTAAGCGTTATCCTGTCGTAGTGCTACTCGTACTAACTTGAATCTAACAGCCTGCGGGAGGTCACGTGACATTGATTTCGAAGTACAGAAAACAACAACGTTACGAATGCACAAATGAGCATGGATGCTGCAGACACGTGTTTCGGCGTTACAAGGAACGCCTTTATCAATGCAAAAAAGTTGTGAGCTTATGTATGCACAGACATCCGACAAAAGCAACGGAAACAGAAGCGAACAGCTTAAAAAGCAAACATAGCGGATTACCTGAACACCAATATATTTTTTTTAAGCCAAAAAAAGATCCAATGGGAAAATAAAGAATGAACTGAAGCTTTCTACCAGGTACGAAATGGAAAGAAAGAATTCGATTGGCGACACGATAAGCCAAAAGGCTAACATAATAAAAAAAACACAAGGTTAAACTGTTAACCGCAAGAACAAAAAAAAAAAGAAAGAAAAATAAAGACAAGTGGAAAATAGGAAAATGCCAGCAAAATCAGAGGAATAAATTAGAAAGGGAAAAGCAAAATTATACAAAAGGACGCCAGACAGCAGAAAAATAAGGAATAGCATTGAGATCGTTAACTAAGTCAGAACTGTTTTTCAAAATATGGAAGGATTCCCAAAAATCAAGATCTGATGGGTTGGGGCATTTTTGGACAATTTGAAAATAATTAAAATCGAAAGAATGATTCTTTTCTCAACAATGTTGCGCTATACTAGACAATTGTTGACAATTCAATTGTTGCTTTTTCACATAATGCTGATGTTGCTTTAAGTGGAATTTCAAAGCACGTCGCGTTTGTCCGATATAAGAGAGATTGCAATTGCAATTAACTTTATAAATACCACAACTGTTAAGAGGATGAATGGGATCTTTAAGGGAAGAGAAACATAGTTTATTTGTAGAGGAGAATACCACCTGGAGAAACGTTCGAGAATCTTAGCTTGTCAAGAACAACAATTTGACCGCCTTTGTCGGCTTTGGTAACAACCAGATCTGAATTAGAAATTAAATTCTTTACACTACGACTCACAGTATTAGCAAACACAGGTTTAGAAATTTTAGAATTAAAGTCAACGTTAGAAGCAATCAGATGCTGAACGCACTCTTTTTGAGTGGAAGATAAGGCACTATGTTTAAAAGCCTTCTCAATAGGAGCAATAAGTTTAGAAAAAGAAGATTTGCTCGCCACAGAAAAATTATCATTGCATTTTAGAGCCTCGATTTGAAACCTATTTAAAGGAACACTGGAAAAAGTGTTCCAGTTCACTGGAACTTTCCAGTAAGGAAAGTTCCAGTGTTCCTTTAAATTGGTCCTTAAAATCCGCTCAAATTGTTGTTCTTGACAAATCATCTTATGTTAATAAAACTAATGATTTGATTTCTTCTGGTCCGTATTTTGAAATTTCGAAAGATCCTAGCGAAAAAGAGTTGAAAACGATTTCTTCTGCGGTTAAGAGGTCGGTTCAGTCTATTCCTTTAAGTGTTAAACGCTCTGTTATTCCGTCTATTGCCAATTGTGTTAGATTTTATGCTTTATCCAAGGCACATAAGACTGGTATCCCTTTTAGACCGATTGTTTCCAATATCGGTACTGCTTCTTATAAACTTGCTAAATATTTAGTCTCTGTGTTTTCTCCACTTAGGATTCATAATTTATTCACCGTTAAAAATGCTGTAGATTTTGTTAAGAAAATTCATAATTTCGTTCCTAAGGATTCTTCTATAGCTTCTTTTGATGTTAAATCATTATTTACGAACGCTGCTATCGAGGGTGCATTGTTATGCCTTCAAAGGAGACTTTCAGAATTTCATTTTGCCTCTAAGGAAATTGAGGAATTCCTTACCCGTACATGTCTTGAACAATGTTCTTTTGCTTTTAATGGACAATTTTACACTATGTCGGATGGTTTGGCTATGGGTAACCCACTAAGCCCCATTCTTAACGATACTTATATGCATTATTTTGAGGTTGAGTTGTTCCAAAATTTACAGTTTCAATTTTACGTTAGATATGTTGACGACTGTTTTGTTCTAATGAACCATAACCAGTTCCATAATGACGATGTTTTATCCGTTTTAAATGCTATAGATCCTCATATTCAATTCTCTTGTGAGAAAGAACAGGATAATTGCATTCCCTTTCTTGATGTTTTAGTTTCTCGTACAGAATTCGGCTTTGAAACTACCGTTTATCACAAACCTTTTGCTGTCTCGTTACCTCCTCATCGACTTTCATCTCACCCTCCTAGTCAAAAATATGCTGCATTTAATTATTTTGTTCAGCGTGCTAGTAATCTTTGTTCTTCACCGGAACTTCTTAAAGCAGAACTCAACTATCTTAAAGCTGTGGCTCTTGATAGAAACTATCCTCATACTTTGATTGATTCCATTTTTAAGAAACTTTCTAACAAATCCGAAACAACTGTTGTTAAGAGAACTTTCATTAGGAAGAATTTGGTTGTGTTTTGCCATTCTTTCCCTCTGTGAGTTATCAGGTTGCTAAGATTCTCAAACGTTTCAAAAAAAAAAAATTATTGGTGTTCAGGTAATCCGCTATGTTTCCTTTTTAGCTGTTCGCTTCTGTTTCCGTTGCTTTTGTCGGATGTCTGTGCATCCATAAGCTCACAACTTTTTTGCATTGATAAAGGCGTTCCTAACACGTGTCTGCAGTATCCCTGCTCATTTGTGCATTCGTAACGTTGTTATTTTCTGTACATCTATAGTACAAAGGTATTTGGAAACTTTATTAATTTCGAAGTTCAGCGCGCAGGCCTAGTATTTAGAAGGCTGTGAATCAACGCATACTTTAAACCTCTACAAAAATATTTTTATGTTTTTATTTTAAGTTTCAGTTTTTGTTTTGTAATTTAGCAGTAGCCGAACTGTCCGACAGGAGCTATGCTTTTATGAAACAACTTGAGTTTATGATGTTAAAGATACTGTCGAATCTCGATAGTTCAAAGCCTTATAGCTAAAATAATCTCCTATTTCGAAATCTGTAATGGGTCACAGACTCTTGAGAAGGTTGTAAGAATTTCCTATAACCAGAACTATTAATAGCTTGAAGCTTTTAGCCGGTCCTTTGGGATTTCGAGTTATCGTGACAAGACGGATATATTCAAAAAACTAACTGAATTAAGTTTCAGTTAATGACGTAAAATTTATCTATTCAACATTATCAACTTCAACTTTATAACCTTTAGATCCTTCTTTCTCGAATTCAGACTGCTTACCTTTTCCCAAATCTGCTCTATTATCCACATTACAAAATTTTCTAAAAGAAGATTGGCAATATCGATGGATGCACGCTGACACGGGTCGGCGTGTTTTTAATTTTTTTCCTACCATTAAATTATATCCTAGAATCAATCATAGAGTCCAAACAATATTTTTCACTGGTCATGGTCATTTTCCTGCATATTTTTTCCGTTTTTCCTTATCAGACTCTCCAAATTGTGTGGGGATATTGGAACGCCTGAACATTACGTTTTCCATTGCCCTATAACATCCAATTTTCACGTTCGATATAACCCAAATTTAAATTCTTGCCAAAATATTCTCAATGCCTTTTCCCACTCCTTTTCCAATAAACAACTGTATTCTCTTTTTATTTACCTTTCTAATAACATATTTGTAGTTCAAGGAATTTAACTTTTTTTTTAAATATTTTTTTTTATTCCTATTTTTTAATTGTTCTTTAACCAATGTTTAAAATGAATATGTATTTTAATATCTTAAATTTGCTTTTTAAAAAAATATCATTTTATGTTTAAAAAAAATGTTTTGTGAAGATATTTGTTATGTTAAGTTTGTAATAGTATGATGCTCTAAGATATGTCAAAATTGTGAAAAAAAAAAAATGCTTTGTAAGATGTAACATGTTTAGTTTTTAATAAATGTCCCTGGGGTCCCAAAACCGATAAGCCGTTCAAACGGTAGGTGCGGGGGACCTCAGGGTGTCAAATGTCAAACTTTATAACCTTACGTTTATCAATAAAAGCTTGGTTTCTGACAGCAACTCTTGCAACTACCCTTTTTTTCTACATGAAATTTGCTTATGTGTCCCAAATTCGCTTTAAATTGGCTATATTTGAAACTTTATTGGTCCCATAAACGGTCATCAGAAAAATTGTTCTATAGTTTTTGAAACACTAACAAGCCTTACGCTGTACATCTTAAAACGCATTTTCCTTTTTTCCCCCAAAGCGCTTAGTTTTAACATTAGTTTCAATTGCAAAGAAAATACAACAGTATCTAGTAAGTCAAACTTATTATTTCCTACTCATCAAGTCACCACTCACTATAACTCTAAATGAGGCTCAGAAACTAAGCAATCGCCTTGTACAGTTTATTATAAGAACCATTTACGCAACTGAAGCTCATTTCTGTACCAATACTTTTCCAACACATGGTCTGAAAACTTCTTTGTTGACTGCAAGAACTATATTTTACGACTGTTTTCACAGTGTCTTGGAACGGAAGCTTATAAAAATCGTTTGCATCGAGTATGCGTTCGAGAAGTCATTAAACCAAATTCCCGTTTGTTTTACGAGCACGAGTTCTAAAGTTTCATAAAGGGGGGGGGGGGCTGTAAAAGAAAGGGTGCCGAAAAGGTATACAAGATAACTGTCCATAAAAACCTTTGAGAAAATATTCGTAATTTTCTCACTTGCAGGTAATTTATAGGTTCGTCTTGTACTTAAAAAAAAAATCCGAAGAGTTGTGAATTATTTTCGTGTAACGTTATAGTATTTTTCTGGCTTCCCCCACTTTCCTGTGAAAATCAATTCACAAAACAGTTTCCTGAGCCGGCCACCTTGTCTAGCGGTCAGAGAAGACTGACCAGATGGAAAAGTTTTGGGTTCGAATCTTGCTCGGGCATGTATGTACAGTCATAGAAAAAAAAAAACGAAACACTCGCTCGTATTCGAAGACTATTAACACTAGAGACACGTGTAATATGTTATTTTTTCAGGAATAATGTGTTCTATAAATTTCTATTGGTAAATTGTTGTTAAGGGGTCGTCTTCATATAAAAATCGGCATCAACTTTAAAATTTTCTATGAAAACCCCCCTTTTTTATCGCATATTTGTGATCAGCAACATCATTTAACTTTTTATACCAAATCGTTTTAAATTTGCTCCAGCCGTTGCTTCACAATTGAACTGAGAAAAAACCGTCCCGTAATGTTAAAAATATTTTTGATACTTGGGCATATAATACCTAAACCACGATAGGTACGGCAAAGTTTGGTTTTTTATATCAAAGTATGAACCAACCCAACAATAAAAACGTCATTGGCTTCCTCTCAGATAAAATTTTGAATTTTTTATGAATTTTGAAATTAATATTTGAAAAAATGATGATCTGGAACCATATAATATTTTGATGGAGAAACAATCTAGAAGGGGTTTCAAAGGAGAATCCAAAATGGGAGCTCAAAATATCCAGTAGTTTTTGAGATATGCCAAAAGAACCATTTTTAGGGACCATATACAACTGTGCGAACTGAAACAATAGCAGGGAATTTCTATACAAAGAGGATTATGCTTATCCTCCAGTTGCGGAACATGCTCAGCGTTTTTATATAGTATTTAGTTTTCAACAGTTATAATATGCTGAAAGCGAAACGCTAATAAAACTGCTGAGTATATTTTAAAACTGGTAGACAATCCAGTGTTTTGTCCATTTGTGAGAAGTCTGCATTCATGCAACATGTAGCAATTCAGAAAACTTTTTACGTGGACACTTGATTTTCATGGAAAACTTTTAAGTTGTAACCTCTCTCCAAAAGGTGTGTGCTGCAACGGTTAGTGCGTATACATACATCTTTGTTTAATCAAAAAGATAGAGTGTTGTGTTTTTCCCTTGAACTCTACACAGTAGGGTTTTCTCTACCAAATTTCAAAAAAATATTATAACTTTAACAAAACCCGAGAATTTTTAATTAATTACGAAAAGCAAACGTATTATTGCGAGTACCTTTAGGTAATTTAATCGAAAAAATATCATTTGTCTACTCTTTGTAAATTTTGACCTTGAAAGTAGCTTTTTAAATGTGGTGGTGGTCCCTAAATCTTTGGTCGGTCATAACTTTTGTTCTACTGGTCCTAAAGTGATGCCGCTTGGTACCCAGCATAATTTTGGCCCTCTGCACCTAATTATGTAACCAAATGTAGGGGTTCCCATTTGAAAATTCAGACTTTGATTTCATTTCACTTTGTATATAGCCCCTTATCAAAATTTTACTCACATAGTTTTAAAGAAGACTTTAATCCATGTCAGAAGAGACCTTTCTTTTATTCTTGGCAAGTATAGCAGCCGAATAATTCAGAGTGTTTCGTTTTTTTTTTTTCTATGACTGTACTTTTTCTCTCCTATCCTTCTCCCTTCCTTATATGAATGTGTTCTGCTGTGAATGGTTGCCTAACCTCTAAACGGGTCACTATGGCATGTGTGTACTGTGGAAGTCGAACTTCACACCAAATGACTGCACAGTTGGAAAAGGGAAACAGCACACCTCAAACTGTTGGCACAAAATAACGGCAACAACAATAAAATTTTGAAGAATGTTTGCATGTTATATTAATGCGAACGACTATGAACTGTTGTAAAAGTAGGATTTTCTACCAGTTTTGAAATATGCTTACAATTTTTATTAAGTATTTATCATTCAGCGTAACTAGTGTCCGTACAGGTTAGTTAAACCCCTTTTAATGTCGCCTCCTCACACAAGTTGTGCTGGAGTAGCCAGCTAATAAGCAACTCGGTGTTTCGTTGCGGCTGTGCAATAGCTTTGATCACGTATGTGCAAGTGCAGTGGCGCACTTACGGGGGGAAGCTAAGGGGCTTAAGCTCTTAAGAGACGACTGTTAAGACAGACAAAAAATACATTTTTTACTTTTAAATTTGAAAATTTTCCGGTAGAATTTATTTTTTCAAGAAAATTTCTTGAGAAAAGCTACTTAACTGCTCTTTCTCCACGAAACTAGCTTAAAATGGGTTTCGGGACTTCAGTTTTAAAGTATTGTCAGTAGAGTTTAGGGAATATCCGCGCACTTTGTTTAAAATCTCCTAAAATAATTTAAAACAGCAATTTAGAGCCTTAATGTCAAAAATTTTCCGAGGAGCGCTCTCGAACTCTAGCCCCTCAAAATAAATAATCATAGTTTTAACATGTATTTTTTGGCCTTCAATTTCAAAACATATTCAAAGAAGCGTCGCGGAGTTCCTCACGAAATTTCTAGCCCCTCCCAGGAAAACATCTTGAGTGCACCACTGTACAAGTGTGTTAGCAGTCTTCCTAGTACATCAGGACAGTGCCAAGTAGATCTCTTTTAGAGGAAATGTTAACTGATCTGGCATATTGGTTCCAAAAGGGTTCTCGAATTCAACCTTGTTTTACTTATGTGGAAACACGTTAATATTGCCCCTGGTAGCTCTGACACAAAAAAATTGATGGTAAGTTGAATAAAACTCCACATAAAGTAAATCTAGAAAGATAACTGAAGGGATAGGGGAAAAAAAAGATGAAAGTGTCCAAAAAGCGATTTCGAGAAAAACGAAGAAAAAAGTTTGATTTCTCGTAACTCCTTTTGTAGTTAATAGAATTTTCATGCACATTTCGGTCGATTCTCATCTTTTTCCCCCTTGTTGTTCTACCAAATGACATTACTCCTTTATAGCCCCTAGATAGCGCTAGTATCTCAAAATTGACGAAAAAGTAACTTTCATCTTTTTCCCCCATGTCCCTTCAACTCATTTTTCCAATTTAATAACAGTTTATTGGGAAATGTTTCTTGTAACACTGGTTAACAAAGATTTTGTTAAATGAAACATTTTTAATGCTTCTAGAGTAATTTTTGGCGCTGATTTCAAATATGCAGTTAGAATTTTTAAATCACCTACACTTTTTGTGTAATCACGGATTTTACATGTTTATTTTTCCCGTATTTTCATACATCACGTAATAATAAAAACTCGTAATTAACAATTAAAACCTTTACATTTTAGTTTTATGTTATTAGACTACCGTATGGTTTCGTGGTAATTAGTTTAATTGAGTTTGTTTTCATCCCCCTTCCACTTGAAAATCCTTTTTTGCCTTATTATTTCTGTACATAGCCCTGTATGAATTCTTATTTATTTTCGACGTTTTCCATTGACAGTTTCGCATTTTGAAATATATTATTTATATTCATATGAATTTTTAATGAAAAAAAGAGGTTAAATTCAACTTTGTACTTTTCCATTTCTCATTAAAAATTCAATATTAAACACAAAAGCTAAGTGAATAACGATCACAATAAATTGTTCAACTTAAGAAAGTTCAGATGAGTTTTAAATTTATAAGTTTTACAATAATAAACCATAGTTACTCTTTTTACAAAATATTAACTACGCCAGCTACTTTTATTACATAGAAAATTGCTCCATTACCTATTAACTATTAGGATTAAAAACTTTTTTGAATAAGATTATGAGAAAATAATTTTTAAAGTTTAAAACTGAAAAAGCAAATTTTTATCATAAAAATTAAACAAAGCTCTGTAGCTAATTTCATTACGTCATTTCTCCTGTGTAAAGATAAATTATGTGTTTTAATTACGGTTTTTAGTACGACCTTAAGAATGCCTCTTTTGTCTTACTTTGCGTTCTAACTAATTGCATCCTTTCAAGTTATTTGCCTATAGTGCTTAGCGCTTTGTTGTTCAGAAATGATGAAGTTTTTTTGTGAAAACGTTAAGACAATTAATCGAAAGCAAAAAGTAAGTTTGAGGTAATATTAAAGAAAGCAATTGGTTAACATAATTATATTCCAAGAGATAGGATTGTTTAATTGCTGTCGTTATTAACTAACAAGAACAAAAGGTCTTTTTTCGATTTTTTCCATAGCAAACTTATTTTACAAAACTCATCACTTTTTTGATCTCTGCAGTAACAGCAATAACAAATTAAAGAAAATTCTGCAAAATTATCAATTTAATTTAAATCACAGATGTTGAATCCTCGATTATCACTGAAAACTATAGCATTAAAAATGCTCTATTTTGTCTTTTCGCAGTGCGTGATAAGGTTAAAAGCAGTGCATAACCACCAAGTCTAAACTGTGGAATTTTATGACCATATGGGGATATGAATTTGCAAAAACATGAATGTAGAGAAAGAAAGACAGTAGGGTAAAGAGCGAAATTCCGCTCCTTTTATCTAGTTACATAATATGTATCAAAAACATTGGTTTCAGTGGCGCTTAAGTGAATAACTACAGCGGTAAATCGCTTGTAACATTTAGACCGAAAAAATAGTACGGCGCTTAAATCAAAGAATGCAAGTATATTTTTGAACAATTATGTCCCAAAAGATCTACTTAACCTAGACTTTTGTTTTAGTTTTAGATTATTTCCGCCCAACAGTTTTTTGTTTTTACATTTTGCCGCCAACAAGCGATTTTTTTTCACGTATGTACAGAAAGATCTGATATTTTTTGTGTGCATGTTTTTATTTCTTTTTCTTTAAATTCATCAAAGATGCTGGCATCCGGTTTTGCTGAAACACAAAGGAATTCAAGAACAAAAAACTTTAAATTGGTTAGACTTTCGAAGAATTCATTTGAATGCACGGTTAAAGCAAAAGATGTTAGTAAAGTTACTGCAAAATGCTGAAAATGCGTCTCAGAAAACTGAAAAGTAATGCACTTAATTTTAGTTTGGTATGAGTCTGAAGTGTTATGTAAAATTTATATTCAGATCACGTTTCTATTCCAATTTGATTTGCTGGGAACTTCAAAAGCGGTTTTATGCGAAACGGAAATGGCTAAATCTTCAAATTAGCAAATAGAATGCGAAAGGAAATAACTACGAAAATATCTGAAATACGAGAAGTTGAGAGATTTTAACTGGAGTGCTTGAGAAATTATAAAAGGTGCATATTTTGTACTGAAAACTAAATGCATCATTTAGTAAATTGCACTAATTTATGATGAGGATGTAGGGGCTTCTTAATTATAATGTAGAGAATACCTCTAACTACGCATATGCAAAGACTTTTTTTTTTTTTTTTTGATGCTTTAAAAATGAGCAATTTTAAACAATTTAAATTAAAAATAATTTGAAAAAAAGAAAAGCACTATGAACCACGTGCTCACGTTTTTCAAAATTTTCTTTGCACAGTTAGAATCTCTTTTCAGGAAATTTATTAGTGAGTTGTATTCTTTTAATTTGAATTCCATTAGCAAGACATGAAAAATACGAATAATCCATTTCGTGACGATAGAATACTAGACAACCATATTTTGAATAAAAATCGCTTGCACTTACGCTGGTTGCAGTAAATGTATCACTATTTAATTCTATAAATATTCTACCGGTAATTTAATCATAATTTTTTTTACTAATTAAAATTCACGGAAACATTCGAAATATCGCACAAATTTCTTTTTCCCTTCTTTAGGCTCTTAAACTTCTTACTTAGATGCTTACAGGGATCGGTTTACAGATCTTGAGGAATTATGCACGAAGCCTTTTGGGAGCTTCTTGAGAAAGTTTCCTGGTTTCATCAAATACGCACGGTTTAACCGACAGTATCAAAATATAATTTTCTGCGACAAAAAATTGAAAGCTACATGAAATTTTTCTAGAAATGCATCATATAGTAAGTTAAAATTTATTTTACCTAATTTATGGGCGACAAAGTGGAATCTGAGTATATTTAATGATTTAAGGCTATGGTTTTGCATATTTTTCTCATAACATTCCCCAAATTCTCAAAATGTAATACATCTTTTCCAAAAAAAAGGAAAAAAGAGAAATAAATAAATAAAAAATGAAGAAAATTAAAAACTATATATATGGGTCATTCCGATGAAAATGGTATAAATCATGTCCGAGACTTCAGAATTTTTTAAAATCAATTTTAATAACTACCACCCATTAAGTCTATTTTTTATTGGTTCTCCATTTAATTTTGTGCCATCAAGTATTAATTGATTAGGTATAATTTATTTAGAAAGGACACAAAAAAAATATATTTGTCAGAAGAAGGAGAAAATGACATCTCCCAGCTTCAAATTGCTAGAATTTTAAATGTGATTTAAAATTAAACTGAAATGTAACAACAAAATAAATTACACTGCACTACACTAAAGATGCTTCTGACACCATTTCTGCAGTTTATTACGCAAATGAAAAAAAAAAAAAATCCCCCAAAACACTATTATATATCCATGTCCCTAGATTTTCTATGTTTCGAATTGTCCACTCTGTTATATCCCTTTTGGAAATGAAATAAACAATTACATTCAATCTTATATATATTTTTAAAAATATAGGTAGTATAACTGCCGTGATTAGCTTGCTACATTGAATTATGTAGTCAACAACCAGGGTGAGCCTAGTTCTTTTCTTATGATAGTTAATTTGAACTGTTGGATGATCACTCTGTTAGAGCCGATATCATATTGAAAAAAATATAGATCTATTTCTTGAAATTGCAGACAGACCCACAGTTTTAGGCTGTTTATTCCACTTTATGCTTGTTCTGTGATTCTAAATTTTCTTTGTGATTATACGGATATTTTTAAAGGCTTATTTGTCCATTTTGTTATATGTTCACTCTGTTAAACAAAGTGATTAAAATATTCAAAATCCTTTCATAAATGAGTCATATGCTAGTTATTTACAAATCATAATACACAAATAAATGGAAACTCAATAAAAATATATGATTAGTTGGTGAAGATTATTTAAATTGATAATCTTAGGCAAAGAGTTTCAGACATTGATTTGTACCATTTTCGTCGGAATGACCAATATAAATTTGACATTTGATTCTAGAATTTCAAATTATGCTTTTTTCGATGACTAATTTGCAATAGGTGTGTGTGTGTGTGTGTGTATATATATATATATGTGAAACGGCCGGTGGACGTCATAGGAGGTGGAGCGTCAGGCAGCCACTTGGTAGCAGACTCCGAGGCAAATCTGTATAATTGATTACACTGCAACGGAGGTTCAAAATGAAAATGAATATTAATTTGTAATTGCGTAATAAAAACAGGAAACGTAATTTTTTTTCGAAATGAACATAACTTGCATCTAATTTCACATATTTTGCATCGATCGTGCGAGACATACAAGTATATTTTTTTTACCAATAACACGGTACCTATTTAATAATTTCGAAAGTTCAAGACTTTGGTTTTCAAGAATAAAAAAAAAAAAAATAATTCGCCCTTCATTCAGAAATACGAAACACCATTCTTAAGAATAATGATTATGTAGATTGTGCTCAAAATTTACATGAATTCTTCATTAGTGAGAAGTTTGTACAGCTGGATTCAAAACAAGGAAGACGCAGTAATTAGTGAGAGACCAGCCGCGAAAGTGAGCGGAGATTTTTAATGAGAACTGTGTTCTTGATTTTCAGATTTTTCGTACGCTTTCCTGAATTCATGAAATTGTCTCTCCCTAAAAATTTCAGAAAGTATATTTAAAACGAAAATATTTTAGTTTTTCGAACAGCTTCAGAAGAGCATTATTAGATGGACGAGAGCATTATTAGGTCGATTAAACAGAGAGTAGTGTGGGGTTTTGAAACAAAGCCATAAATTTACTTTTAATTTTATAGAGATTCAAAATACGGATTTAAATGAAGAAAATATATTAATAAACAAGAAGTTCTGTCAAGAACTAAACGAGCCTACTTTCCCGTACATCGACATCGGCATTCTAGCATCTGATCAATATTCTCTTGAATATCTGAAACTGAAAATTATGTCAAACATACCTTTATAGCACTTAAAGCTGATTTCTAAAAGCAAAATATACCCCTCTCATCAGATGAAATAGACACGTAAAAAGTAAATAAACGAGTAAATAAAGTTTTGTCGCACCTTTTAAAGAATGTAACTGTTATAGTTCTTCCGTAGAAAAATTTCACAATCGTTTTCAAAAGAAAAAAAATAATAAATAAAATAAAAGTACAAAGAACATCAAAACACATTTTATCAAAGAAAGAAAAAAAAACCTCGTTCGTTAATAAAATGTCTCGAATTTCATTTTTAATCCGTTGCCAGTTGTTAAATATAAATAAAGAATAAAATGCTCTCGTGAATGAAAAATTTTTGTAAACAAAAAAAAATCGTCTGCCAAAAAAAAAAATAAATAATAATAATAAATTAAACAAAAAAAAAATGAATAAATAAACAAAAAATCGTCTGCCCAGTCAGTCATTTTTTTCTGAGCCTGCATTTCCGCCATGTTTGCGGAGTCGGAGTCGGAATCAGAGTCCTCACAGAAGATTATTCAGAAAAGTACTTTACAATACATTATTTATCAAAACCATTTTCTTACAAAGTTAGTTTGAAGGAAATCCGCCTTTAAGTTCAGAATCAACATTCAATTTAAATTTCCCAGTAGGCGCTCATGTTAAAATTTTTTCTGAACGGTTCATCATTGAACGAAAAATGGTTCAAATTGAAAAGTGAAATATGGGAATGAGTCTCTCCGAGATCTTTCGAACAAAAAAAAGTTTATTCAATTCGGACGGTTCACTTAAAAGTTATTAGGTGGAGAAAGGTTGCTTGAACGGTTCAATGTTGAACGAAAAAATGTTCAAATTGAAAATTTAAATACGGTAATGAAGTATCCTTGCCGAGATCTTTCGAACAAAAAAAAGTTTGTTTAAATCGGACTGTTCACTCAAAAGTTATTAGGGGTGAGAGCTTGTTTGAACGGTTCAATGTTGAACGAAAAATTGTTCAAATCGAAAATTTAAAAACGGGAATGAAGTATTCTTGATAAGATCTTTCGAACAAAAAAAAGTTTATTCAATTCGGACGGTTCACTTAAAAGTTATTAGGTGGGGAAAGGTTGCTTGAACGGTTCAATGTTGAACCAAAAATGTTCAAATTTAAAATTTAAATACGGTAATAAAGTATCCTTGCCGAGATGCTTCGAACAAAAAAAAGTTGTTTAAATCGGACTGTTCACTCAAAAGTTATTAGGGGTGACAGCTTGTTTGAACGGTTCAATGTTGAACGAAAAATTGTTCAAATCGAAAATGTAGATACGGGAATGAAGTATCCTTGAAAAGATCTTTCGAACAAAAAAAAGTTTGTTCAAATCGGACTGTTAACTAAAAAGTTAGTATCGCGGGACAGGTTGTTTGAACGGCTCAAAGTTGAACCAAAAATTGTTCAAATCGAAAAATCAAATATGGGAATGAGCTGTACTCGCCGAGATCTTTCCAACAAAAAAAAGTTTGTCCAAATCGGAATGTTCATTCAAAAGTTATTAGGGGGGGGACAGACAGACAGACCGACCGACCGACCGACACACAAATTCCCCATCTCAATACCCTACTTTCAAATTTTTAATTTTTCGATATTCATTTTACCTTTTTATTTTTTTACTTGCGATATTTTTTGACTTGGCGATATTTTTTGGACTTGGCGATATTTTTTAGGTGTATTAAGCTACTTTTAATACTTTTTTCGTCTTTCTTTTATTTTTAACGGGAAAGTAGGCTAAAAATGAAAAAAAAAGGAAGTAAATATAAAAAAAATAAACAAAGCAATTGACTACACTAAACAAAATAAGATTAAAGCAGGAATTCAAGTGAAACAGGCGATCGCAAATTGCAATCGCTACTGGAAATCGAATTACATTAGAACTTTTCTTGACAAAAACATCGTGATGTCAGCGTGACGTTTGCGTGACGTTTGCCTATGAAAAACGAGTTAGATAAAACGTCACAGCCTACTTGGCGAATAAGAGGAGATCGCTGACTGCTTGTGAGCTCTTATTGGCTCCACCACCATTGCAATCGCTAATTCCCAAATTTGGATAAGTTACAATCGCTATAAATGCTAATCGCTAAAATGCAACTTAACTTGGCACTGACGTCACTACGGGTGTAGCCAATCAGAGCTCACAAGCAGTCAGCGATCTCCTCTTATTCGCCAAGTAGGCTGTGACGTTTTATCTAGCTCGATTTCATAAGTAAACGTCACGCAAACGTCACGCTGACGTCATTTCTCAAGAAACGTTCTAATGTAATTCGACTTCCAGTAGCGATTGCAATTTATGCGATCGCCTGTTTCACTTGAATTCCTGCCTAAGAAAAATTAATCGCTTTACCTTTTTGCATGACACTTATGTTAGTCCGTGGAGTTAGTGCAAAAATATTTCACTTCCGGATACCAGTCTGAAATTTTATGTGGGGCTTAAATTCACATAGGAGGACAAAAAAACGCCGGGAGACACTTGATCGGAGGTTAAGGTCATTCCGTGATGACGTCATCAAAATGGCCGCTTTTACAGGTAAATACGTTAGTTTAACTGCTTTAAACTCCATCATAGATTGAAATACTGCAAAACTCAAACATATAATCTGAAAGCTCTTTGAAAGAGCTATTTAGAAAGATTTAATTTTTCTTTCTAAGGTCAAGGGCCCACCTGTAATGACGTCATCAAAATGGCCGCTTTTACAGGTAAATACGTTTGTTTAACTCCCCCTAAAACTCCATCATATATTTAAATATTTCAAAACTCAACTATATCATCTGAAAGCGCTTTAAAAGATCTATTTATAAAGATATAATTTTTCTTTCTGAGGTCAAGGGTTCACCTGTGATGACGTCATCAAAATGGCCGCTTTTGCAGGTAAATACGTTCGTTTAACTGCTTAAAACTCCATCATAGATTCAAATATTGCAAAACTCAAATACATCATCTGAAAGCTCTTTAAAAGAGCTATTTAGAAAGATTTATTTTTTCTTTCTAAGGTCAAGGGCCCACCTGTGATGACGTCATCAAAATGGCCGCTTTTACAGGTAAATACGTTTGTTTAACTCCCCCTAAAACTCCATCATAGATTCAAATATTGCAAAACTCAAACATATCATCTGAAAGCTCTTTAAAAGAGCTATTTAGAAAATTTAATTTTTCTTTCTAAGGTCAAGGGCCCACCTGTGATGACGTCATCAAAATGGCCGCTTTTACAGGTAAATACGTTTGTTTAACTCCCCCTAAAACTCCATCATAGATTCAAATATTGCAAAACTCAAATATATCATCTGAAAGCTCTTTAAAAGAGCTATTTAGAAAGATTTAATTTTTCTTTCTGAGGTCAAGGTCCCACCTGTAATGACGTCATCAAAATGGCCTCAAATGACGTCATCACAGGTGGGCCCTTGACCTTAGAAAGAAAAATTAAATCTTTCTAGATAGCTCTTTTAAAGAGCTTTTAGATGATATATTTGAGTTTTGCAATATTTGAATCTATGATGGAGTTTTAGGGGGAGTTAAACAAACGTATTTACCTGTAAAAGCGGCCATTTTGATGACGTCAGTACAGGTGGGACCTTGACCTCAGAAAGAAAAATTAAATCTTTCTAAATAGCTCTTTTAAAGAGCTTTCAGATGATATATTTGAGTTTTGCAATATTTGAATCTATGATGGAGTTTTAAGCAGTTAAACGAACGTATTTACTTGTAAAAGCGGCCATTTTGATGACGTCATCACAGGTGAGCCCTTGACCTCAGAAAGAAAAATTAAATCTTTCTAAATAGATCTTTTAAAGCGCTTTCAGATGATATAGTTGAGTTTTGAAATATTTAAATCTATGATGGAGTTTTAGGGGGAGTTAAACAAACGTATTTACCTGTAAAAGCGGCCATTTTGATGACGTCATTACAGGTGGGACCTTGACCTCAGAAAGAAAAATTAAATCTTTCTAAATAGCTCTTTCAAAGAGCTTTCAGATGATACTTTTGAGTTTTGCAATATTTCAATCTATGATGGAGTTTTAAGCAATTAAACGAACGTATTTACCTGTAAAAGCGGCCATCTTGATGACGTCATCACGGGAGTTCATGACCCGTGATCAAGTGTCTCCCTGCGGTTTTTTGTTCTTATATATGTACATAAGCTCTGTACCAAATTTCACACTGGTATCCGGAAGTGAAATATTTCGGCTTTTTTTGTCGCTAACTCCACAGACTATGTTAGCAAACTAAAATGAAAAAATCATATCAGAAGGAATATCATTTATTGAGTGGAAAAAATATTTTTCAAAACTGTAGACCGAAATATCATGTTATTTTAAAAGTAGAAAACTAGCTGAATATTAAAAAAAAAGCGGATAGTTTTGAAAAGTTCCAGAAAAACATTTTCTTGAATATTCCATACTGTTAATAAATACACACTTCTTTTACTTGTAGTTTTAGAAAACATTAAAAAAAAGTTTAGAATTGTTTTGCCTTTCAAGTATTTATCTTACAATTTCCGTTATGTACATCCATTGTATGTTACTGCCAACTGGCGAATGAGAAACCATAAGCAATCTTAGTGTTAAACTAATAAATATAAATTAAATGAAATTAAATATATAGTAATGAATAAATATAAAAGTTTTAAACTGTGTGATAAATAATACTCCAATCAAAAAAAAAAAAAATCTTTTGATGATGACAAACTACGGCTCTTTATTTGGAAAACTTTTCAAACAATGAAATGTTTTTTGAATTAGAAAAATTTGATGATTGATTGAATTAAAAAAATCTCGCGTTCAACTTTGTTACGTGAGGCATTGCAGTTCTTTTACACTTTAAATAAAAATAGAAGAAATACACAAAAAATGATTAAGGGCAATTCCACGTGACTCACGTTACAATTTGACGTGATTTTACAAAAGTAAATGTTATATATATTAAAGAAATACCATGCCTGATTTAAATAAAGCTGTTGACAGTCATCTGGTATGTAGTGAGAATCTGTGGATGTCATCATTTTAAATTTCAACCGAAATAAATGGTGTTTCAACCTGAATTTAACATCGTGACTCACGTTACAAAAAAAGGAACTCAAGTTTTTTGGGTTATTAAAAACCTAAGATTCCTGCTCTTTCAGAATAATAAAATTTAAAAACTGCTTTTCATGGCACAAAATATGTTTCTAAGTTGTGATATATACGAAAATTAAGTTCATTCTGCAGTCACTAATTAAGTTATTCAATATTTTGAGTGTGACTCACGTTACATAGTTTCGTGACTCACGTTACATCTCCGTTTTAATCCTTTACTTTACATCTTATTTTGAAAATTTTGTGTAGAGATTTCACCAAAATTCAATCAAAATTAATGCTTAATGGCTTGTTTTCTTTAGTTGATCAGTTTTAAATACAGTAAAACCTCTCCGATCGGTCACTTTTACAAAGCGGCCACCCCTCTTAACGGCCAATTTTTCGCAGCGCGAATTTTTTGTCCCATAGACCTAGGGTTAAAATTCTTCTTAACAGCTGCCATCTAACCCCTCTGAACGGTCACAGAGTGGATTCATCAATTCAATTTTCCAAAACATATGTTTGTCTTTTTTATACTACTTCCCATATTTTCTCTGTGGCTGCATTGTACTGATTTCAAATTCTCAATTCATACATCTGGAAACTTTTACAGGATACTACACAGTACACACCATTACATTTCATCTGATACCAATCATAACATTTAATGTTGCATAATGGCTGTAAAATTAGTTGACTGCTGCCAGAAGTAGGCTCTTCAAAAGTACCTTACTGTTCTCATCCACTACTGATGAATAATTAAATTTTAAGCATCTCAAATAAGAGCAAGTGAGATGTTGACCGTGCTTTTTAAAATTTCTCTTATGTTCCAATTTTATATGTATAAAAAAAATTCTCTCACTCAAGCTAATTTTTTAAATCATTTTCGTTTAGATTTTCTTGGGATAAATAATTTTTCAGCATGAGTTCAGTGGACATTGAAATCTTCTTTTCAAATGTATATTACATTTACGGATGAGTATTGAGTAACTCACTTATGACTACAGTTTAACTGTAAGGTGAATTAACAGAATTTCTCCTTGTTTTGGCGAGTCTTCCTTAGTGTATTTACATACTTGTGTACTTGTTGAAGCGATATTTAAGAAGTTTGAATTTAGCCAAAATTTCCTTTGAAAGTTTCATATGTTTATTTTTTAGCTTATATTGAATTGCTAGAGGCAATATCCTTAGCTTTTCGACTTTTCTCGTTAGACATTCTTTCATCCAGAGACAATGTTTCTGTTTACATGCAATTTACTTCCCTTCTTGCTTCAATTTTTCTCGGCACCTTTTCTGTCATACTGCGGGTACTCGTTAAATATTTAAAAAAATTCTTTTATACTGGTATGAAAAACCTTTCTTAGGTACGGAAGAAAAATATGTGCATGCATAAACACATGCTACACATTGGAAAGCTGAGGGCCAAAATAGGGACCCAGTGCACTAATTGAAAGATTACAAAACACTAAAAGAATTAAAATTACGCTATTCATATTTAATTTCATCAGTATTATTAATTATATATAGGTGTGTACAAGTGCTAACCCTCCCTTTAGACCCTAAAATACTATTAGGGCACATTAAATACTTTTAAGAAGTTAATATTAGCTTATATTGGCTGTAACTCACTTTTCGCGTGACTCACGTTACAAAATAAACATCCTTATTTTTTGAATAAAAAAGCAAAAAACTCTAAATTGGCCGATAATTTCTTTTTTGTAATATACACGAGTAGGAGAAACAGGAAAAAAAATTTCATTTATAAGCTATAAAATTTGGAAATATTAAAAAAATTAAGTTTTCGTGACTCACGTAACACAAAATTTAATGGTTTAAAAACTACTTTAAAAAATTATTTTAAGAATAAATTTCAAAATGTACTATTAATAATTGTTTTCTTATCGAATAAATCTGCCAGGAAAAAATGTAATTAAATTGTGGAAATATTCTAAACCAATAAAATATGCTCGTTTAAAATTGTGTCTAGCAGAGAGACACTTTCACAAGATTGTGAGCTCATATAACAAGTTCTCTTACAAAAAGAAAATGATTCGACTGAAGTTACCTTATTCTAATTTGTAAACTTCAATCAATATAGAGAAAGTACAAAAAAAAATTAAGACACTTTTTCAACATTTTTTTTTTAACATCGAGTTCCCATGTTGCCTGGAATTGCCCTTAACAGGTCTGTTTGTAAACACAGATGTTCTTCTTTTCCCCCACTGATTAGAAAATTATGATTTTTTTTCTTAATAATCATATTGTGTTCATTATTTATTTCATTATTATTTATTCGTTTTATTCTCACTTATTCAAGGTATTTTGTTCTTAGTATAAGTGAAATTTCGGTTAAACGAAATCCGAATTATGTTGTTGTTGCGAAAAAAATCACAACTTATTGTGTTGTAAATTTATATCAATAAGACTAAATAACCAACAAAAAAATTAGTTTGTCAATTTTTTGACAAATATTCACAGAAATGTTTCAGGTTTAAAAAGTTAATCAAACTTACATGTTTCTTTTTAGAAATCTCTTCGAAAAGTCAATCACGTCTAGAATCAGGAAGTATAAATTGCAAAAGGTTATGAAATTTTTAAAAAACTTGCTTTCCCTTTAGTTGCACGGACATAAAGTTTTTATGATTGTCATAAACGTGATGAAGCAATGCTGGGAATAATTTTCTAGACGATAATAAGATTTTGAAATTATAGTCGTATAAGAAACGCTGTGCATTCCCTAATTACATATTCCTGACTCCATTAGGTGATTACGATATTTATTTTTGCAGTTATGACTTTTGTCCCATTATTTTCTTTTAAAAACTTTTTTAATACTTGCCTCCTTTCAGAATTTAAACTACAGTTAAGTAATTAGATATATAAGGAATTAATATAACTATTGTTTAAAGTGATTTAAATTCCGACCTGCTCACGGGCAAACAGTTGATACATTTTGTTTAAAAATGTTTTTGAAAAGAGGTAATTGTTATAAGCTAAGGAAAATATTTTTGAAACACGAAAGTTTTAAAAACGCTATCCACTTAAACTTTGTACGAGGGTTGTTTTTTTTTTTTTTTTTTTTTTTGAACCTCCGATATGCTATAAAAAAATAACGGATAAAGATAAAAAAATATTTTTACTATCAAAAGTAATTTACAATGCAGGTTTCGTTTCTACATAATCACCTTGATGATTGAAGCATTTCTTATATCTGTGAACAACCTTTATAATACCCTCCTCGTAAAATGTTGCCGCCAATGATTGGAAGTGAGTTGTGACGGTGTCTTTGAGTTCCACGCTACTTTGGAAGCACGGTGCCTTTACCAGGCCCCAAACAGGTGTCCCCAAACCCCTGCTTCAGTTCAGGGAACAGATAGAAGTCACTTGGCGCTATGTCGGGATAAAATGGTAGGTTTCAGAAAATGTCCCATTGAAATTGCTGAAAGAGCCGTTGGGTAAAACGATCGGCATGAAACGATTGCCATGGATCAAAACAATTCCAGAAGTCAGCACGGCTCTTTATTTGTTTTGAATAGCTCCCTGTAAGCATTGCAAGATTTCACAATAAGAATCTGCAGTAATTCGCAAAACACTTCGCTGTTCACACTTGGCGGAAGAATCAATAGTGACAGCCTTGTTTATGGGACATCAGCTCAACAGAAAATGGCGTGTTGGAATTGTCAGTGAGATTGTGTAGAGCGGGAGCTGGGCAGTCGCCTACTACCCAACAGCAGCCACCTGCCTCATGCCTGACTTTCAAGCTGTGCAATCGGAGGTTGAAAAAAAAAACCCTTATACAATATTGCCAACTTTCTTTTTGTAAAAGAGAAAGTTGTAGACTTATTTCATAACCTTGCTAAGTGAGGTGTTTGTTTCAAACGGGGCTTCGTCGAGACCGGAAATCATTCTTTAATGTGGCACCACTATAGGTGAAGGCTATTGCTACGAGTATTTTGATGCCCAATCTATAAACTGGGGTGGAGAAACCTGAGCTTCTTTTAATGTGAAACTGGGCAAGGAATTTAATTTTGCCAAGAGATACTCCATGTCAAACGAGTACTTGAGCATCTTTTACATGCTGCATAATCATACGACATAGACGCTGTTGATTTTCTGCTTCATGAAAATCCACCGACTGGAACCAGGTTCGATTCTGCGCCTTCGAATACGAGGGTCATCATCTTAACCAATACACTTAACCCTGATTGCCAGGTGAGTGTAGGGTTGGATCTGATACTTTTGTTTTAATTTTTTTGAAGTCAACTACTGTCTGTCTGTGAAAGCCGCGCCTAGCACTCGCAAACCATTCCACTTAAAAAAGGGGTGACAGGTTATGAGTGGAAACTTTCCGAAGTTTTCTATTTAAAACTTGCATTTGCTATCCTTTTGACATATTCAACGAAACTACATATTTGAAATTAGCATCGTTCTACGTTGTTTGATACGGCGACAAATGCTTCTTATTATTCTTCCCCTTATTGTTATCCTACCGATCAAACCTATTTTGGTAAGATCAGAGAAGACCTGATGCATGCGTAAATGTGCGGAAGGTTTTACCTAAAAACAGACTGTACCGATAAACGGGTCCTTACGGCATGTGTGCACTATGGAAGCCGGACTGCACACCAAATGACGGTATACTTGGAAAAATGAAGCAGCGTACTCTGGCCCGTCGTTTAGGGGGGGGGGGTCAGGGGTCAATTGCCTCCCGGCTTTGAGTAATCAATGTATTCACACATAAGTGTGCGTAGCTTTTGTTGTTTTCCAATGAAATTGCATCCTGTTTCCACCCTTTTACCGCCCCGGGAAAAACTTGAAATGACGAGCTGAGTACACCCCAAATTGACAGCCTAGCTCGAACAAGACAACAACACAACAACAACATAGGGTCAATTAAGAAAATAGCAGACATAATTTCATTGCTTCAGCTTCAGATCCTTTCATTTTCTTCTGGGTGATTTGAGAGATTTAACTATGTGGATTGTGTCTAAGACTTGTATAATCTGTAAGTAGCTGGGAATGAGGAATTTGACTTTATGACTGTATGTCAGCGTATTAAATCACATTTCTCTCTTTTTACACCGGACAAAATGAGGTAAATGAACACACCCCTTTTATTTCCCCAAAAAGGTGATGTGTATAAATAATAACATTATACACAATCAATTTAGAAGCTTCAGAAGTTCTGCAACAACAAAACAAAACTGTGGACGGTAGCTCGCATGTGGTACACTGAATTGTCCAAATGCAATCTAACATCATTTGAAAAAAAAAATCTCACAAAAAATTTAATTATTCGCTGAATTCAAGTAAAATGACTCAAAGATATAATTTACAACACAATTCAACCCTCCAAAAAATTCAATGATTGAAAACTTAACTGTTTCAATTTACCTCAGAAAGCAGCATTTATCGTGTTGATGGAAACAAACATTAAAAATAACTGAGATGGTGAATATCGTTAAAATAGATTATTAATAGGGTAGATTGGGAGCAGCGTCGTATTGGGGAAGATGCCGTATCATGGGTTGCACTCGCAAGCATCAAGCATCAACAAAAACAGCTAGCCACTCAGTGAAAATGAAGGAGCATACATCGAGAGTGTACATAAGTTGGTTTTACAGTGCGTCTCGAAATGATAGGTCCACCCTTATTTTTCAAAATTTCGACTCTTAATTAAGAATAAGAAGCTCTTTTTTTATAGTGATTATATATGGGCGATTCTCTGTGAACTCGTCATTTTTCACACGAAATCTGTCCGGGCACGGTTTTTTGAAATGTTCGTATAATTATAAAACTATTGCTCAGAAAATGAATCTATTACTTTGGTTTGAAAGAGGGCCAATTGAAGTTTGTGTTTTTCTGATAAATCATGATAGGGGGTAAGTCCCCCGCCTAGTATAACTAGGCAGGGGACTGTGCCAGGTGGCTGTGTTTTTGCTCTTTGTTGCGTAATATCTGCAAAACTATTGGAACATAATTAATTACGAGACTACCTATAAATTGAGGCACAAATCGTGGACATAATTCCTTATATGTTTTATAATTAAATTAATTGACATTATTAAAATCACATCCCAGAGGACTGTTTTCGCAACGACCCTGATGCATACTTTCATCACAAATGTGGCTCCCAAACTAAGCAAAGTAGCGTTTTAACACCGTTCTCGGCGATTTCGGCAAATTCACACTGATTACTTTAAACTTCATGCCAAAAAGAATTTGAAAAAGTTATAGATTTTTCGTATTACAGCTTTGAATTTGTTGCAGGGGACTGTTTGAAAAAACTCCGGACAGAATTTACATGACAATTTTAAGTTTTAGAAATACGTAATTATACCTTATTTCATAAGAAAAATATAGCTTCATTATTCTATTTTTAGATAACAAATACCAAATTTATGTGGTGTTAATAGGTTTTTTGAAATACTATCTTTAACAGTTAAACTATGGGATTGGGACAGCCAGGGGACTGTGTTTTTGACGCTTAGATAATTTCTAGAAAAAAAAATTAAATTGTTATCACTCCAAATACAATTGGGCCACAAAGTATTAGTGCTAAACTTGTATTAAGAGCGATAATTACTTTATTACACTTTATTATTTTTAAAATACTCAGTCCGGACAGCCAATTACCAGTTTACAGAGAATCGCCCATATCTGTAATTGTTATAACTATGTTTAATGAAATTTCTTTAAAATAAATCATTTCACCTTATTTGATGCAAATTTTCATTTTCAGACCGTTTCAAAAAGATAGGTCTGCCTTCAGAAAATTTGCCCCAACCACGTTTATTTCCAAAAATTTGCATAAGTATCGTTGCTTAGTCTTACTACGGGATTATGCTTGCTGCTGTAGAGGTATTTACACAGGTTTGAACAGCACTTTGTAGTCAAACAAAACGGGTTGTAGTTGCAGTCTTTAGCTGGTTGAGCAGGGGAAAACTGATGCATTTAAACAGTCTGGAAAATCGAATAGAGAAATAGGTAGCTTTTAAACAGATCGCAAAATATTGCAAACAATTTTTTGCTATTTAGAAATGCTTATAGCAGTAAATAATCATCTGGCCGCCCATCAAAAGTGATACCCCGACAACGAAGCACTATCGTAAGGGACCTAAAATCTGGAAATAATAAGCATATCCACTTTGGCCAAACAACTAAACCCCTCCATATCAAAATCTAGAGTCCACAGAGCGGTAAAGAAGTTCGGCAATTTAGTTTACCAGAAAAGGAAAGCGGCTCCAAAATTGACTAAAAAGCACAAAGAAAAGAGATTGAAATTCGCGCAGGAAGTGATGTCCTGGAAACAAGATAGGTATCGTGTGATATTCAGTGATAAACAGGAATTTAACCTGGATGGTCCAGATGGTTGGCATTATTGGTGGTACGATCTGCGTAACGATAGGCAGATATTCTCGAAGAGGCAAGCTGATGGTGGTTCCGTTATGGTATGTGCCCGATTCAGAGGGACAGAAAAAGCTGATATAACATTTGTAGACAATCGTTTGAATGCTGCTGGCTATAACAAGCTGTTTGAACAATATTCTCTACAACAATCAGAACCCATTGGGGGCCCATTCTTCATGTTCCAACCGGACAATGCTCCTCTGCACTCTGCAAAGTCCACTTTTGAATGGTTTCTGGATAATATTGTACATATTATCGATTAGCCACCTTGCAGGCCTCGACCTGAATCCAGTAGAAAGCATGTGAGGTATACTCGCAAGAGCGGTGTATGCAGGCGGAAGGCAGTACAACAGTACTGCAGACTTAAAAAGGGCTATTTCCTCCGAATGATCAAAAATCGGGACAAATTGTCAGCAAAAACTTGTAGAAACCTTGCCAAATAGGATTTATGTGCTTATTCAGAAAAAAAAAATCAGAAAAATTTCCTAGTAATTTAACATTTATTTGATGCTTGGTTCAGAGGACCTATCTTTTTGAAACAGCTGTTTCATCTAATTTTAGTTTCCCTCATTATTCCTATTATTTGCAAATTATTTATGAGCTATTTTACATTGAATGAAGTAATGTAGTTTATAAAATAGTACTTTGTACACAATACAACCTTTTTTACCAGCATAACTTTTGTTTTTACTGGTGGACCTATCATTTCGAAACGCACTGTAATTTACCGCAGGTTTATGAGAGGTGTTTTTATAATCTTTTGCCATTTTTACCTCTCTATTGAGTTTCTGAAATAGTGTTAAATGCCTTTGGTTAAGACGCCGTATTTCAGTTTGGTTAAGATCCTATAGCTTTTCGACACGCCCTAATCTTCCCCAACCATTAGGGAAGAGGACGGAATGTACGGATTTTGTAATCATTAATTTTCGGTGGTAACAATTTGTTTTTCAAAGCAAAACCTATTTTTTTTACCAATCACGAAAGTTCGTATTTTGCGGATAAATTGGAATTTTAAAAATAAAACTAATGCCCTATTTTATATAAAATAAAGTCAAAAACTACGGCGTCTTCCCCCAATCCACCCTATACCAATTAACTTCTTTCACGGATATATTAAAAAAAAATATTACTTAGAAACAGTATTAGTAAACTTTGTTTATTTCTTATACGCCGTAAAAAAATCCAATGCACCACTAAAGGGCAAAGTAAAAAAATGGCTCTTCAGATACTTGCTTTAGAAATTCGATACTTGTTGTTTTGAAGTCGTGGGTCGCGTAAATACTGCCAAGACTATCTATTATTTAGACACGTACTTTCACTTTGTTAAAACTTTTCCGGTATGAAAAAAGCTTCTAATGTTTCTTATCTTTAGGACACCAAGTCCTTTGTTCCTAAAAATTAGTTTATTGAAGAGAACATTGTAGTGCTCGAAGGAATTGCCGTAGTATCAAGTCGCAAAAGGGTGGCAGATATCCAATAAGGTGAAAATGTGCTCCATTTTTTTCTCAGCTCATCAATTTAATCACACACAAAGATAGATTTTATGTTCATTCAACAAATTCATTTGTTTTATTGTAAAATAAACTAGAAAAAGGTAGAAATTGAGCAGCAAGTGTCATGCACTAATTGTAATCTATGAATCATACTTCATATCAATTTTTAGGTATCTTTAACAGCTTGTGCTAGATTTATTTAGGTTATGGGGTATTACCAGCCCAATGGGCAATTTTTGGGGAAAAATTGCCCAGTATTTCATTTGATTGGATTAATTTAGGTGATGTTGTAGCTCTTATCAGGGGACTCTTTCTTTATCATTAAGATTGCATCGATTTAATCTTTACCTCAAAGAAAAGCTTTATTTGTGAACGCATTTTATAACGAGTTGATTGAATTAACAAACGTCCGTTGCACAGAACAGTAAATAAGGCATACATAGTGTATATAGCATACACTGCATTATTTATTTCTCTGTGTAAATAAATTTTGTTGAGTTGGAGTCTAGACAGTCTTTCTCGCTCCAGAGTAAAAACCATTCTTCTGAATATTAAATATTGAACATTGTATGTTTCCCATTAAGTAAAAACGAAAATAAAAAATGGTGTCTTGCTTGACATATATTTTTATTTTTCAGGGTAAGCTCTTAAAATATTTAGACTCAAAGTTTAAGACAAAATACTACATTTTGAGCCAATCGACTTTTTACTTTTCCGTAAATTTTAAATATTTACTTCGTGTAATATGAGTCGTTTGAGGAAATATGGATTCTTCTTAAAGTGTCGTATTGGAAAGTATTTGACACATATTTCACTAACGCATGCTGATACTAGCGGCTTGTTTGAACATTCAATATCTTCAATCAACTTGAAATATTATACTGAATTACAAAGGCATATTGTCTCGTTTGAAAATTGATCTTGATCGAATTGACTAGTGGGGAAAATGTAATATTTATTTATTTATTTATTTTTTCGTTTCTAGACACAATTTTATTAATACCACGTTCCATACTAACAGTTCTTGCAAATTTGCTTTGTTGTTATTGGCAAAAAAAAAAATGTTTTTATGTTTTGAAGTTTTGGATCAGATGTGTTTGAATCATATCCCCTTTTATACTGGTTTTAGGTCAGCCTATAGAGGAAGATATTATATGATGTAAGACTAATTTTGAATTGGAAAAAAGTGGTTAACTCCAACAAGGGATGAACTTATACATTAGGAAAAAAAATGTTAACTGTTTGTTGTTGTTGTTGTCTTGTGGCAGTCAAGTTGGCAAGTTAGGGCGCGCTGCTTCATTTTTCAACTGTACCGTCCTTTGGTGTAAAGTCCAACTTCCAAAGTACACACATAACATAAGAACCCGTTTATAGAGTAGGCAACCTTTCATATCACAGCAACACATTGACACAAATAAAGGACAAAGAGAGGATAGAGAAAGTACATCTATGTCCGAGCCAGGATTTGAGTCTAGATCCACTCTATTCCAAGAGCGGATCCAGAAATTTCTCAAGGGAGGAGCGATTAATTTTATTACTTACTTTTTACTATGGATACTGGATTGCAAATACTGTCGGTCTCAAGAAATATCATACGATTAAGCGGAGTATTCGATTAAGCGGGAATCTTTAACGTTGCGTCTGTGGCCTGGGAAATATTCGGTTCCGAAATATTCTGTTCGTATAAGCAAGGTATTCGTTTATCCGTTACCCGATTAGGCGGGGCCGAAAGTATTGATCATATAGGTTTTCGGACTTCAATTTCGAAACATTTCCGGGGGAGAGCCCAAACATCCTTCCTTCAACATCATTAAAACTCTTCTAAAAGTTTTTTGAACTTCAATATTAAAAATATACTGATGGAGGGATCTCAAGGGAGGGGCGATCGCCCCATCGCCCCTCCCTTGTATCCGCCCCTGCTCTATTCGAGTCAGACTTTTTTGACCACTAGACAGGGTAATCAACTGTGTTAACTGTTCAAAAATATAATGTTATTGTTTGTTTCAAACACCTAAAACCTTCAATAATCATAGTCCCCAAAAACGTTAACCCTTTGCGTTCCAAATTAATTTAGCAATTAATTTTTTTATATTTCTTTGTTATTTTAAGTTCAAAATACATCCAACAACAAAAATACCGCGTATACAAATTTTTAAATTCATCAGTAGGGTCTAAAGCCCCTACGCCTTAGGGCCCCTAAGAAAACTGTTTCCGATCGCAGGTACAATTTGTCGCAATCTCAAGTAAAGTACAAGGAGTGGTACTTAAAGCTTCAGCATGATTCCTGCCATTTAATATTCATAAGACATAATTAATGTAAGCGGGACGTCTGAGTTCCGTCGGTGTATAAAGGGTTATAGCGAAATAGGACCATAAATAAATATTGGACAAAAAAAACAGTTTCAATTGAGGAAGTAAGCAAAAGCTTTATTGAAAGTATCTTTCGGCAAGACTTCTAAACATGAATCGCATGCACCCCAAACCGTTAAATTCACTTCCAAGCAAGATACAGGAATGCCCATTAAACAAACAACTACTTATTCTTTTCGGTTCTCATCCAGTGTTGCCACTTGGTAGGAGAGAAAAGGAGAAGAACAAAACAATCCAAGAAAAGCAGGGGATAAATCAAAAACGCTCCTCGTTTTTCGTACATTTTTTTTTCTGTGGCGGCACGGTCCGAAAGTTTCGCGCTCCTGGCAAGAAAGCCGAAGTGCCAAAAATAAGTTGCGCTTTTGTCGAAAAGTTTCAGGAGCTGTTGTTCTTTTGCTGTGTCAGTTGTAATTGGATTAAGAAGGCACAAAGATCGTCATTCAAATCAAACCGTTTGTCTCTGTTTAATTTGAAAATTCACGAAAAGCGAAGTGGGACACTAAAATTTCAATTTTAAGAAATGCTTTTCTTTTGATGTGCCTGCTGTAATTGGATTAAGAAGGCAGAAACCTCGCCATCTAAATCAAACCGTTTGTCTCTTGTTCAATTCAAAAATGTGAACTAAAAGCAATGGCTGATGTTTTAAAAATTTCTATTTTTAAGCATTTTTAGTAATGTTTTCCTTTTGCTGTGTTCGTATAGGAGAGAAAATGACACGCGAATAGGTTGAATGATTAGTTAAGGGATTTTTTTTCAGCTGGATTGGTGTTAAACTGTGATATGATAGCTCTAGTTCATAAAGAAACTATTTTTTTATTTTTACGGGTTTGGAATCTTGGATATATATATATATATATATATATATATACACTGAAGTGACAAAAGTCATGGGATAGCAATATGCAAATTTTCAGATGGCAGTAGCATCGCATAGAACAGGTATAAATGCGCAGTGCTTTTACAGAGCTTTCATTTCTGTTCAAGTTATTCATGTGAAGAGGTTTTAACGTGATGATGACCGCACGACGTGAATTAACAGACTTTGAACGCGGAATGTTAGTTGGAGCTAGACGCATGGGTCATGCCATTTCGGAAATCGTTAGAGAATTCAACATTCCCAGATCCACTGTATCAAGAGTGTGCCGAGAGTATGAAATTTCAGGCATAACATCCCACCATGGACAGCGCAGTGGTCGACCGCCTGCACTTAAAGATCGAGACCGGCGACGTCTGCAAAGAGTCGTAAATTCTAACAGACAAGCAACACTGCGCCAAATCACCGTAGAAATCAATGTGGGACGTACAATGGACGTGTCTGCTAGAACTGTGCGGAGAAATTTGGATTTCTTGGGCTATTCCAGCAGAAGACCGACTCGAGTGCCTTTACTGACAGAACGACATCGCTTGCAGCGACTCTCGTGGGCACGTGAGCATATCGGTTGGTCCCTAGATGAATGGAAAACCGTGGCCTGGTCCGATGAGTCACGATTTCAGCTGGTAAGAGCCGATGGTAGGGTTCGAGTGTGCCGCAGACCCCACGAAGCCATGGACCCAAACTGTCAGCAAGGCACTGTTCAAGCTGGTGGTGGCTCCGTAATGGTGTGGGCTGTTTTTTCATGGCATGGACTTGGTCCTCTAGTGCGACTGGACCGAACATTGACTGGAAATGCTTATGTGCAGCTACTTGGAGATCACTTGCAGCCATTCATGGACTTCATGTACCCAAACAACGATGGGATTTTTATGGATGACAATGCGCCATGTCACCGGGCCACAACTGTTCGCAATTGGTTTGAAGAAAATTCTGGACAATTCCAACGAATGATTTGGCCACCTAGATCGCCCGACATGAATCCCATTGAGCATTTATGGGACACCATCGAGAGGTCTGTTCGTGCCCAAAATCCTGCCCCATCAACGCTTTCACAATTATGGACGTCTATCGAGACAGCATGGCTCAATATTCCTGCAGAAGACTTCCAACGACTTGTTGAGTCCATGCCACGTCGAGTTGTTGCACTTCGCCGGGCAAAAGGAGGGCCGACACGATATTAAGAGGTATCCCATGACTTTTGTCACTTCAGTGTATATATATATATATATATATATATATATATATATAAATTAAATACATATTATTTAAATACATTAATTAAATACATAAAAAATACCATAGCTTGGCAGGAAACATCAGGACTTACGGCATTGTGTTAGCATCATGAAATCGCAGGGGAAAACATACTCTTGCGATATCTCGTCTGTAAGCTTCTTGCCATTTCCTAGAGCAATGGTTTCCTAGCTATAGAGCCAGCAGACCCCTCTCACGGGCTTGGCCCCTGTTGTTAAAGCGTACAGACACTTGAAATTTGCAGTTGACGGAAATTTATTCAATTTGCCATAACTATAGTTGGGACAAACCTAACTTAGCAGCATTGTGAAGGCTACGAACTTTCTAATTACAGCATCACGACTCTGCCAGGTTACTGTCCATCTGTGAAAACCGTTACTAGCACTAGCGGACCATTCAACCTAGAAAAGGGGTGATGGGTTGTGAGTGCGAACTTTCAGAAATGTTCAACATGAAACTTACATTTGTGCCATCTAAAGCCCTGAATCGTCGTCTCTTAACGCGCGCCATGTTGGGTCCTTCCGCTACTTTCTCCCTATCTACAATAAAGAAATACGGAGTTTCGCTTCTTGAAAAGTATATTTTTATCCACGGGGGGAGGGGGGGGGGGAATGCTTACAGATTTCTAATCGTAACTTTTGTAACCGACAATATACATACTAAAATATTGATTTTTAACTTACTAAAAAAGTAATTTTATTTTTAAACCGCATTTTAGTAAATAAGTGTTTTGACGGAATTTTCGATCAATTTTAAGATTAATTTCACTTACTTTTTCTTTAAAATACTTTCTGAGCTTCAAATTAAATGAAGTTTTTCAAATATGCGAGGTATTATTATGGTGTAGTAAAACAATAGTGAGCTAAATTATTCATGTCACGAATTAATGGAACCTGGGCGACAGTTGAATTTATTCGTGTAAAACAATATAATTTATATCACTATTGTATGTAGTTTTCTTAATAAATATCATTTACTTCTTAAAAATTGCAAATTTCTTTTTGCATTAATTATTAAGTTTATTTTCCGCATTGCTCTGTTCATGTTTTTCCTTAAATTTTACCAACTCTTGCTTGTTTGTCGTGGCGATTTTAAATTTAAGAAAAATGTCTTTTATTTAAGGCGGATTTTTAAGCATACTAATTTTTATAATTTCAACAACTGATAACAAAACTTTTTAATCAGTTCAGATCAATTAAAAAGAAATTAAAAAAATCATTTGATAGCAATTGGTATTTTAATAAAAGAACTCTGATTGCATCCGTGATGAACTGTTAACAATTACAGTAATGAATTTTAATAAATAAATAGACAGTGGAACAAATTATATATTTTATGAAAGGAGGTAATCGCATAAAAGTAAAGATTAAACAAAAAGTTGCCTTTTTTTTTTTGCACAAAAAAAGGGAAAAAAAAAGAAAATATTCAGATTCTTGTACAATTGCCTTGAATTACATGTTACTGTAATCTCAAAGAAACTATTTTTTTGAATGAATAATTTCATACCTTTTAAGCAAACACTCGCCTCAATCTTAATTTTTATGCACAAAATAAATAGATCAGAAACTTGGCAACACACTAAAACTCATGTCTATGACTCAAATAAAAGCAAAACAACGCGTTCTAAACATAATTTCAATATACTTATCAAGAAAGTTTTAAACTAAATAAGCAATAGAAAATATACATTAGAAATAAATAAAATAATTAGCATATTTAAATTTTGACGACCATCTTAAAATCAAAACAATCAGTTTTAAAAACCAGGCACATATTTTACCTCTGTTCGCGATATCATTACATAGTTTATCTTTACAATATTTGAAGTAACTATCTAATGATTTTCGTAATTTCTCTAATGATCCTCTGAAAATTACTAATGATCCTATGCATACCAATCACAGTCGAAAGCGGCCTTCCGGCGTACTTCAAGCAGTGTCGCCACTTAAGAGACGGCATTCAGGGCTTTAGTGCCATCCTTTTTGACATATTCAACTAAATTATGTATTTACAATTAACATCGTTCTACGTTGTTTGATACGACTCAAAACGCTTCTTATTATTCTTCCCCTTATTTTTATCTTACCTATCCTCCCTATTTTGGTAAGATCAGAGAAGACCTGACGCATGCCTAAATACGCGGAAGGTTTTAACTAAGAAATTCTGACAGTATGTGTGCCCTAACTATAGTCAGAAGAGAGCATCACTATGCAACAAAAAGGCGGATATTTTGCAATGCTTACCTTGTTTTAAAATTCTGGAATACAAAAGTCAATATTAAAAAATGATATTAATGCGGACAAATAAGATTAAAATTTAAATTGAAAGGAAGAGTGAGGTTGCTTGAACCGGCAGTTTTAATACATTGAATTTAGTATTTATATCTGGACTCGAATATCACGATCAGCATCTACTCAGCTTCGGCATCTTGGTGATTGCATAGCTTGGAGATTGATTCGGTAAGTTGTGGCAAATGGAAGAACACGAGCCGCCATTTCAACGAAGGGTTGGTTATTTTTGATTTCCAGTTAAATCCAGAAATTTTAAAAAACTTATGGAAAAGTTGTAAATTTTAACCACTGAGCAAATTATTTCTTAGAGTCTGTAAGAAAATTTAATGTAACACGATTTGGACTACTTCATACTTCGGGAGTCTTCTGGCTAGCAAATGCAAAATCATTTAAGTAACATGTAACGCTTTTTAAACCTTTTTTTTTTTTTTGTTTAAAATTTTGTCGCGGACCACAGTTTGGGAAGCTATGTCTACGAGACTTTGATGGTTTTGTGACAGTTGATTATATATTATTTAATTCCGTTTCCATGACTAGTTCAGCCATTTACATGGTTATTTATAACTGAGAAAGATTGGGTAAAAATAAGTACTTTAGAAGAAATAAATTGTTAATTTCAGGCTTGGGTAAATTAGTACAATATTAGTAACTTTGTTTTTAGAGGGTTAACAAGCAATAAAAAATTTAATAATTTATAAAATGCTTATTCAATGCACAGTTTTGTCAAATGTATTATTCTGAATACAAAAAATATTGTTTAAAGCTGTATCTTTAATAAAAAAAATCCTTAGTGATTACAGCAACATGGAAACACTAAAAACTAATCTTCGAGAAAAAGCACCTTAAGGTTTTTCTCTTCTATTAGAACACATAGCGTGCATGCCATAAAGTTACTCAGAACTTTTGAAAAAAATAAGATAGAGCAATGCTAAATTTTCTGAGTGTTTTAAATAACTTTTACTTTTAAAATAAGTAATAAAAGAAATTTTGATCGTTTAGTCTTTTTTGATGTAGTGCAACCCCTTCAAAAAAAACATAAATAAAGCACACATTTTTAAGAAAAAGTTTTTTTTAATGCTGATTTTTCAATTGTATAATAGTTTAGGCACAAAGCAATTGTTGCAAAAGCAAAGTGAGAAAAGTCCATAGCGCCGTAACTATGACAACCATGTGGGGAAAAGTGAAGAGTGGTAAAATAATTTATTTTTGACAAATTCCAATCATTGTAATTAGTTGGAATTTTGTGTAGCTAGCTCTGACAACTGTGATTTGTCTAGAAAATGGCGAATTAACTTTGTTACATTGTTGCTAAAATTAGGAAAGAATAATTTGTCAGCAAAAAGGCACACGGTTACCAGAATGGAACATTTATTACCACGACCCGGTTACTGCATTTTTACCCTCCCCAACCCTCCAAAAAAGAAAGAAATGCTGCGTCCTAAGCTTTTTTTTAAAACGAAAAAAAAAATAAATAAATAAATAAATAAATAAATCCACCTGAAAGTAACACTGCCGGCCCCGCTTAAATGAATACTGTCGGTTAGAAGAAATATTATTCGATTAAGCGGAGAATTTTAACATTGTGTCTATGGTCTGATTCCGGGAAATTTTATTCGTATAAGCGTCGTATTCGTTTATTCGTACCTGATTAAGCGGGGCCGACAGTATCAGTTAGCAAACAATGCAAATAGTTTTAACCAATATAGATTTCTTTGCTTTGGTTTAAAAATAAATTAACTGTTGCCACCATTTGAACGAAAGAAAAAAAGGCTTGTTAAAAAAATAACCGGATAATAGAAATTCGCTATATAAAGATTCTTCTGTGGCATTAAATTCCATTTCATTTGTATGTCAAGGGATTAAAATAACACAAATAAAATATATGCCAAAAACATAAATGTATACGGATGGCTTAAAAGTTACACTGGCGGAAAAAAAAATCCCATCACCAAGAAAAAATTACTGTAGAGTAATGAAATTTGGGTAATGCAATTGTCTAGTTAACATGTTTAATTGATTAAATGTACAAGATCACTGGCTAATTTAAGCTCAAGAAAATGCTGTGCAAATGTGAAATTATGTTAACTTAATAAAAAGTGTAACCTCCAGAATTTTGAAGGCAAGCCTGCAAGCGTGCATGCATTATGTCATACACTTTCCGAATGTCCCTTTGTAGTATGGAGTGCCATGCTTGTTGCACTTGTTATGTCAATTCTAGGATGGTCATTAGGGTGGGGCGAAAAATAAAAAGTTTTTCAGATCAACTTCTAATAGTTGCCAAAAGTTGTCTTTGGTGATAGTTAGCTTTTGTGCAAAATTTGAGAAAAATCGGTTAATATCTTCAGGGGGCGCTGCGATCGCAAAGTTTTATCACAGCTTTTATCGGGATTTTGTGGTTAAAATAAAAAAAACAATGCCGTTAGCTAATCTCATTGCATTTTTTTACTCATAAGATATATTCATGCATTCAAAGCATATGAAATAACTCACAAAAAAATATTTTATTTGATATCAAGCATTTAAAAAGAGACAAAAACGTGAAAAAAGTAAGTTTTTTTAAATATAAATATATCATATAAAATAATGTTTGTGACTCATTTCATATACTTTTAATGTATGAAAACATCTTTTGAGTAAAAAAAACGCAAAGACAATAGCTAAAGGCATTCTTTTTGATATTTTAACCATAAAATCCATAACAAATCTATGGTAAAACTTTGCGATCGCAGCGCCCCCTGAAGATATTAACCGATTTTTCTCAAATTTTGCACAAAAGCTAACTATCACCAAAGACAACTTTTGGCAACTATTAGAAGTTGATCTGAAAAACTTTTTATTTTTCGCCCCACCCTAATGGTCATTGCTGGCTGTGGATGATGCTGGAGTTGCCGTCCAAAGATATCCCGTACGTTATCAATTGGAGACAGACCTGGTGATTTTGCAGGTCATGGTAACATGTCAGCACTCTGTAGAGCACATTGCGTTACAGCAGCGCTGTGAGGGCGAGCGTTATCCTGCTGGAAGACTCCCCTTTGAATGCTACTCATGAATGGCTGTACTACTGGTTGAATTACCAGACTGACGCCTAATGTTCAGTCAGTGAGTTTGGGATTACCACAAGTGTGCCCCTGCTGTCGTAGGAAATTGCTCCAGAGACCATTACTCCAGGTGTGGGTCCCGTGGGTTTAGGCCGTAGACCGCTTGGATACAGGCGGTCCCCTGGCCTCCTTCTGACCAATATACAGCCACCACTGGCACTAAGGCAGAATCTGTTTTCATCAAAAATTACAACATATCTCCACTCCGACATCCAGTGACATCTGTTTTGGCACCACTGCCGTCAAGAACGGCAATGGTTTGCAGTCAATGTAATTCCGGCTACGGGCTGCCTGGCTCGGAGCTGTCCTTGAAGTAAACAGTTTCTTACCGTTCCTTGGGTCACGACGGTACCAACTGCGGCTCGAATGTCAGCCGCAGATGCAGTACGATGCGTAACAGCCGTACGCAATATTCGGCGGTCTTCCTTCTCAGTCGTGCCACGTGGCAGCTCGGAACTCGATCTTCTTGAGGTAATACCATCCCTTGACCATAACTTCTAATAATCATGCATGGAGGAAACATTCCCCCCGAGTATTTCTGCAATATCGCGAAATGAAAATTCACCTTCTCGTAGCCAAATTGTACGACCTCGTTTAAACTCGGTGAGCTGTTGATAATGGCTTCTTCGTCTTCTTAAAGGCATTCCTATCTAACTTGAACGCAATTCGTCAAATTTCACGGAAAAATAATACTCACGTGCTTCACAACACGCTTTTGAAACAAGCCTTATTTGCATGTTCTGAGTGACGCCAACTGAGCCACACTTATGCGCAGAGCGCGAAATTTCAATCGATGTCATCTTTCAGTTGTATAAATACGCCTACCAAATTTTGTTTATCTAACACAAGTCTTTCTTGGTGTTGGGATTTTGTTTCCGCCAGTGTATAAACATATTTCTCTTTTTGAGTACAGTTTTTAAAAATTACATAAGTATGTATAAAATTATATGCTCTTTACACACAAATATTTAATAAAAGATATTCAAGGAATTCGGTTAAAGTTATGGAGAGTTTAAATTTCTTTAGGGAGTTCAACATTAGGCATTGAAATTCTGTAGCCTCTGCAAAAAGCGAGAGAATTGACAGTGTTATGAATATCTATTGAACAAAACCGAAGGAGCTAGTGGCACGATCTAGCTTGGGGAGCCCGTATCTACACCAAATCCCAACCTTTCAGCATGAAGTGTTGCTTCACATGATTAGTGATATGGTGAAGAAAGTTAAATTAGGTAGCACTCTAGAGCAGGAATTGAGACATTTATTTTGACGTAAAAATTATTTGTTCTTGTGCCCCGTTTATGGAGATACAGTAAGGACTTGAAGTCTGCCACCGTTTTATAAGAAAATCATTGGATTTAAAAGTTTCGCAAGAAATTAAACGTTCCACGCTATTCCCCAGTCTTCAGAAACTCCCTTTTACGTTCCCGAGGCAGTATTTATTTGTATATACTGTTTTTAAAAGTAAATAATGTAATGTCTGATCTTTGGTATAACCTTCCGCGTATTTACGCATGCGTCAGGTCTTCTCTGATCTTACTAAAATAGGAGTGTTAGGTACGATAACAATAAGGGGAAGAATAATAAAAATCATTTTGAGCTGTATCAAACAACGAGGAACGATGCTAATTTCAAATATATACTTTAGTTGAATATGTCAAAAGGATATAGCAGATGCAAGTTTTAAATTGAAAATTTCGGAAAGTTCCCACTCACAACCCATCACCCCTTTTTTAAGTGGAACTGTTCGCGAGTGCCAGGTGCGGTTTTCACGGACGGGACAGCAGTTTAGTATGATGGTAATGATGTTTGTTCTGCTTACATAAAAATATTTGAAACTAATGTAAGTTAGGAATGTGCGTGCAAATGTAAAAATTAAAGTAGTAAAGAAAAAAAGAAAGAAAAGGAGTGGGGGAGAGAAAGTGGGAAGATAAAGAGAAAGGAGAAGATCGGGAAAAACCATTTGAACTCAACTGGCTGATTGTTCCAATTTAATTCTTAGAGCCTAACTAATCTACATAATTATTTCTGACATCTTGATTGGGACGTGTAATTAACCTAAATGCTTCGAACTTTTCACGTTTTCTTCATATCTTTTCATAAGCTCTCTGGTTCATAGTTTAAACTATATTGCATTTGCAGACAGAGCAGAAAAAAGAACTTAGGAATAAACGAACAAATAGTGGAGTTCTATTCCTAGGTTTGTATAGGAAGTAACCTCTTTATTCTTTCAGCTCGTAACGTGTTACAGTAGCAGTTACATCTTCCAGACTAAGCTAAAAACGAAAAAGAAAAGAAGGGGGAAAAAAACACTGAGGTTGGGAACAACTGTCAAGTGCCGTTTTCCCTACCTCTTTTTATTTTGTTTGAAAAAGTAGAATATCCGTCGCTCGTGAAATGTTTGATGTTAATTTGATGCTTTCTAATGAATTTTTATCTTCTGTTTTAAGTAATAACATGAAATTCATTTAAACCTAAACGAGTCTACTTATCCGGTTTTCAAAAACAATCTCTAACTCCTGCCATTTTGAGCTTTGACTTGTTTTAGGACCAACATTTTTGAAAATATATCTTTTTAACAGTGAAAATATTATTTCAAAAAAAATTCCTTTAAATAGTAAAAGGGCCCCATAGTGCTCCCCATAGGCCCTCCATTTTTTGTGTTGGAATTTTTTTTCAAATGGGTTTTTTTTTCCTTAATGTTAGTTCGGAGACCTGATGGCTGTATGAAAAGTATTCGTATTTTTTACCGAAGTATTTTTTTCGCTTCAAACTTTTTATATCTTAGCCTTGCACTTCGTCCGTGCTAATTTCAAAAATGTTATTGACTTTTAGATGGAAATTTTCGTGTTTTTTGCCCAAGATGCTACTTGAAGAATTTGGGTAACTTAGCTGCGCTTTATTTCTATGAACTTTTATTGAAGGTTAATGGGAAGGAGTCTTAGAAGAGCAGTTGATTTTCTGATGGGTCCTGGAAAAATCTTAAAAATACTTCATCTTTCAGAATAGTCCTTGAAAATAAGTCAATAACTTTTCATTTCTGCAGACTTATATGGATTTCGAATTTACGGAACTTACCAATTTTTGCGGATCAGTCCCTATTTCCTGGACATACACTTTACGCAAGAGACCTCTAAACCTTTATTATTTTTTTAATTTAACACTTCATACCACAATATTAGCGGGCAATTTGCTTCAAAAAGGCCTCCGCGTGAGTTAAGCTTAGGAAAGACCTGCATTAAAAGAAAAAGAAAATCAACCTTTTCCCTCCCTCAAGTGCCTCAACAATTTCCGGTTCTTTTTTCTCTTTTTTTTGTTAGGCATTTTCTTATTTTCATGTTTATGATGGTTTATCGTTTTTTTTTTTTTTTTTTGCTCATCCACCATAACGTTTATTTTATTTTTTTAGTAGATGCATAGCATCTTTTGATTTTATTTATTTTTCTCGAAGAAAACCGTTATCATATTTTTAGAGGTTTTATAACAAATACCCTTTTTTAAAAGATTTTCCTAACTCTTAGCTCAATTTAAACCATGAGAAACTTTTAACATAAGAGGATTTCTTTGAGTAAAAATAGAATACCGTTGAGAGTTTCCATCGGTGTATTGGAAAGAAGATTTGATAATTTTTCGACGAACTACATTTTTTGCGAGAAAATTTGGTATTTGGAAGTTTTCTTTTTCAGGGGCTGTCTATAAATAATGTCACATTTGCTTTTCCCAAAATTGATCCCTTTCTCCTCATGCCACAAAGTGTCACACTTTGTCACATGTGACTATGTGACGCGGTTTTCCCCAAGTTTATTGCTTTTTTAAAAATGCGTGATGTCACACCTAGTGTTGCCCCATCCATCCCCGTTGTAACGCAATTACAATTCTACTAGCTCTCAATTCCACTCTATCGAAAATTTCTGTTTTCAACAACCATATTCATGATCAACTGCTAACATATGATGAAACTATATTTACGAAACATGGCGCAGCCGTCCCCCCCCCCCCCCACCGTTTTTTCTCTTATTCAAGCCTCTTTGCAAAATGTGAAAGACAGAGCCTAGAGTGGAGAGCAAATTTTTATGTGATTGTGCGTAGGGCCGCAGCTGTAATATTCAGATAACTCGGAAAGTTTTGAAATCGAAATTGAGAGTTTTTTCATGCTGACAAAAAAAAAAAAAAAAAAAAAAACAGATACCAACTTCTTAGGGACGATTGTGTTCCGGTATTTTACCGGATTTCTGGTATTTTCATGATCGATTCTGGTATTTTCATGTTCGAAAATACCGGAAATAAAATATTTTTAATTATGCTTTTATCTTCCCACTTCCAGATTTTTTTTTCTTTTTCGAATTTTCGATGATTATACCGATAATTATTAATAATGTTCATCAAATAGAAATGTTAAGATAAAAGTTCTAATTGATTTTTAACTTACTAAATTATTTTATTTGCATCCAATATGAGAATCAAATTTTTCTCACTTATGAACTTTTGATGCTTATTATCCTGAGTTAGGAGACAAATAAATGAAATGCAACAAAATGTAACAAATGTAACTTTCATTACTTTATATAGTCCGTGGAGTTAGTGCAAAAATATTTCACTTCCGTATACCAGTCTGAAATTTTATGTGGGGCTTATATTCACATAGGAGGACAAAAAAACGCCGGGAGACACTTGATCGGAGGTCAACGTCATTCTGTGATGACGTCATCAAAACGGCCGCTTTTACAAGTAAATACGTTCGTTTAACTGCTTAAAACTCCATCATAGACTCAAATATTGCAAAACTCAAATATATCATCTGAAAGCTCTTTTAAAGAAACATTTAGAAAGATTTAATTTTTCTTTCTAAGGTCAAGGGCCCACCTGTGATGACGTCATCAAAATGGCCGCTTTTTCAGGTAAATACGTTTGTTTTACTCCCCCTAAAACTCCATCATAGATTGAAATATTGCAAAACTCAACTGTATCATCTGAAAGCTCTTTAAAAGAGCTATTTAGAAAGATTTAATTTTTCTTTCTAAGGTCAAGGGCCCACCTGTGATGACGTCATCAAAATGGCCGCTTTTACAGGTAAATACGTTTGTTTAACTCCCCCTAAAACTCCATCATAGATTTAAATATTCCAAAACTCAACAATATAATCTGAATGCACTTCAAAAGATCTGTTTAGAAAGATTTAATTTTTCTTGCTGAGGTCAAGGGCCCACCTGAAATGACGTCATCAAAATGGCCGCTTTTACAGGTAAATACGTTTGTTTAACTCCCCCTAAAACTCCATCATAAATTTAAATATTCCAAACTCAACTATATAATCTGAAAGCTCTTCAAAATAGCTATTTAGAAAGATTTAATATTTCTTTCTGAGGTCAAGGTCCCACCTGTAATTACGTCATCAAAATGGCCGCTTTTACAGGTAAATACGTTTATTTAACTCCCCCTAAAACTCTATCATGGATTCAAATATTGCAAAACTCAAATATATCATCTGAAAGATCTTTAAAAGAGCTATTTAGAAAGATTTAACTTTTCGTTCTGAGGTCAAGGGCCCACCTGTGATTACGTTATCAAAATGGCCGCTTTTACAGGTAAATGCGCTCATGTAACTGTTTAAAACTCCATCATAGATTTAAATATTGCAAAACTGAAATATATCATCCGAAAGCGCTTTAAAAGAGCTATTTAAAAGTGTTTGGTTTTATTTTCTAAGACAAATAGTTGAAAAGTTATAACAATTTTAAATTGAAAATTTATAAAAAAGACAATTTCTTTGTATTTTCCGACTTTGAGGTAAAAACTTCGCTGTGATGCATGCATTAAAAAAATCTTTCCAATTGTATTACATTTAAGAGTAAATTAGTAGAACTACTTACTATTTATCGGTATTTTATGTAGATATTAAATGTAACAGTTTTCCTTGTAACAGAGTTATTTTTTTTTGTATTAAAACGTGTATTTTTTCCGTATTTCTTTTATATAATTAAAATGCAAGCATTTTTGACACAATTATTGATGACGATATTTTAGTTACCTCTCAGCTTCTTCAGGAGCTTTGGCTATGCTTGTTTCTGCATTGCAACATCTGTTACATTCAATATCTACATAAAATACCGAATAATAGTACATAGTTCTACTAATTTATTCTTAAATGCAATAAAATTGGAAAGATTTTTTATAACGTATGCATCACAGCGAAATTTTCACTTCAAAATCATTTCAATACAAAGAAATTGACTTTTTTATACATTTTCAATTTAAAATTGTTATAACTTTTCAACTTTTTGTCTTAGAAAATAAAACCAAGCACTATAAAATAGTTCTTTTAAAGCGCTTTCGGATGATAGATTTCAGTTTTGCAATATTTAAATCTATGATGGAGTTTTGGGGGGAGTTAAACAAACGTATTTACCTGTAAAAGCGGCCATTTTGATGACGTCATTACAGGTGGGGCCTTGACCTCAAAAAGAAAAATTAAATCTTTCTAAATAGCTCTTTCAAAGAACTTTCAGATTTTATATTTGAGTTTTGCAATATTTCAATCTATGATGGAGTTTAAAGCAATTAAACGAACGTATTTACCTGTAAAAGCGACCATCTTAATGACGTCATCACGGGAGTTCATGACCCCTGATCAAGTGTCTCCCGGCGGTTTTTTGTTGTTATATATGTACATAAGCTCTGTACCAAATTTCACACTGGTATCCGGAAGTGAAATATTTCGGCTGTTTTTGTCGCTAACTCCACAGACTAATAAATGTTTTCGCACAACAAACAGTAATTCTGTTAGACTTTTGCTTTTTCCTTAAAATATTTTTTTAGAGATAATTATTCATCACCAGCTCAAAAGTAACTTTATTACTCATTTACAATTTAATGAAATGCATGTACAATATTTTGACTAAAAACTATTTGAACATATGAAATGTGTTAGTTTATGAAAGAAAATTAATTATTATGTATGCATAATAATAAAATTAGGTGTGCTTAAGTAATAGGGGCTTTGGTTTTAAAAAAAACACTCCCCCCCCCCTCCATTTTTCTTTAAAACTTTCAGGTATTTTTTTATGAACTCACATTCACCCGTTTTATGCACTGTCGAACCAATTTGAATGGTAGAGTAGGAATCGCTTGCGATTTTTCGAATCTTACTGAGTTTTTATTAAGTCCTTTTTTTGTGCAGTCGAGTTTTGATAACTCTAAGTCCCAAGGGACCGGTTAAAAGCTTCGAGTTATTGGTAGTTTCGAGTTAAAGGAAGTTCTCAAAGTCTTCTCAAGAGTTTGAGACCCGATGTAGAGTTCGAGATAAAGGCATGTTTGAGTCATAAGGCTTCGAGTTATCAGGACTTGACTGTATTAATTCAATATTTTTTGCATATTTTCATTTTTTTTTTTTTTAATCTTGGGAGCAAGGAAGACATTTTTATTTTGTTTAATTGTGCTTTATTTAAATCCGTTTTTCTTCATGGGAAAGAGAAGGACTTATTTTTTTTCTTTTATAATGAAACAATGCTTTGAGAAGTCTATAAACTAATCATCGTAATGAACAGAGAATTTCTTTTATCACATAAAATATGTTAGTTTGTGGAAATTATAGAGAACATTAAATTATGCTGGCACGCAGCTCAACAATTGTTCATTATATGCTGTAGAAACCTGCTAGTAATTTACGTTATAACCATGTATAGAAAATATAAACAACCTTTTACTATAAGAGACATACTAAAAAAAAAAAAGCACTGAGCTGCTTTTAAACACTACACAAAAGATGTTTGACCTAAAAAAAATCGGGGGAATTCCTTTTAATCTTTTGTTTGAATTCCCAAAAGACAAGAACAAAAGAAAAGACACATTTAATGGAACATAAAAAAAGTCATTTGATCTGAAGTGAAGTTCTATGTTTTTCTCGCAAACTTTCGATTCAACTATACCGTTTATTGATACCTGATTATTTGTTAACTTTGTTAGGAAGCAATTCGGGTGATTGTATAAAAGTCTGAGAAAAAAGCATGGTTTCAAAAGGATAGAAAATTATTTCCTAGTTATTAACGAAATAGGAAAACAAAAAAAAACATAGTTCATTCGAAACAAATGTCCAAAGATAATTAGGGGAGGTTAGATGAATTAAATATTTATTGCAAAAATAATTTTATTGCGAGTTTAGTGAAGTCGTTAAAGTCGTGTAAAGTCTGTCGGTGTAAGGGTACACTGAAAATTCTCAGTATACATTGGAAACAAATTTGAAACACTTTGATTTGGAAAAGTAATTCAGTTGCTTGAATATGAACTAAAGTGTTTTAAGAATTTGCTCCGTTCAAAAAAAAATCGAAATCTGTTTTGAGTATTCTAGCTCAGTATATTTCTTAAATTCAAGTTTGGGAACACAATTGTGAACAGATTTGGGCACAGTTGAAAAAAGATTGAGAACACATTTCGGGGGGAATTGGGAACACACAACCCTTGAAACCCACCCCAACCCCCTAATTCAAGATCAGGCTCGGTACATCACCTCCCTGACCCCAAGTATAAATACCCCGCGGGATGTTGCTTCATCGATTTCGACACGCTCAGTACCAAAAACAATCCGCTGCCTAACCCGCAGCTCTCGCTCTAATTTGGCTGCTTCTTTGCTCCTGGCTTTCCCTTGCTTCTCTTAATTTAAATTTAAAAAAAAATTCTGTAACTACCAAGTAACTCAAATAACTCGTGTGGCCCTGAAGAGGCTCTTTTTCTTTTTTTCTTCGCACCTTCTCGCCGTCCATTCCCTTGCCTCCCCAGCTTTGCCCTTCTTTTCTTGGTCTAATGGTAGATATCTCGTTTTTGTTTCCAAGCATTGTCATAAATTAGACCTTCCGTTTCACTCTCAGGATTTCAGGTAAAGTGGCTCCGGCTCGGCACCCGTTAAAATTAAATACCACCACCACTACCACCACCAGAACAAAGACTAGAAATTTACAAAGCAACGTGACACTTAGCGGTAACGTTGTCTGCTGAGATGCTAGGAAATTGAGAGCACAAAGCAAATAAGCGAAGTGTTCATGAACAGAATCGCTAATTCAATGAGTCGTTTATGTGAGTGGCGAATGTTGGCGTCAAGCAGCAACCCTCTTTGTTAACTTTCGCTGTCACTTCCCTCTGAATTTACTATAGAAGTTTTATTACAGTTACAGTAAACAGTTGTCGAGTGGTGTCACTTATCTCATCGACAAGATTGTTCTTCCCTTGTCGTAGATTGTTCATTTCCCGGCGGTGATTAACGGTTGAACGATATTGCTGAAAAATTATCCCAAGCAATTTGTATACCAAACGAGTGTCTCATTTGTGCTGTACAAAGGGTTTCAAAAAAGTGTGCTTCAAAGTGTTATAAAATAATGGACGTGTGAAGACTTTAAAAAATGCTTTGAAATGCCTCCCTAAAAGTATTAACAAAGTGTGTTGAACCGAATAAGTGTTATCAGAAGTGTTTTGAAAGTTGCTCAAAAGAATGGGCTTCAAAGTGCTTAAAAAAGGACAAATAGTTGCGTTCTAAAAGGATTCAAACCGTATCAAAAAGTGTCGGGGATTATTTTCATGACAAATAAAAATTGTTGATTTTAAAGTAATTTTTAAACAAATATATTCGTTATGTTTGAAGAATAAAAACTGGGAAACTGGTGAAAGTAGCAGTTTTTAATAAATTGGAGGAATGTTTAATGAATAAAGAGGAAAATAATTTTAATTCTATTTTAATCCAGCATAAAAATAAGCTGGAAGTACAGTTGGGTCTTTACTTCGGATTCTCAAATATCCACCCTGCTCAATTTGCGATTAAATTTCTCATGCAAATTTAATAGGGTGTGAAGCTTAAAAGAGTTAACTCTTTTCTCCGTTAAGAGCTGCTTTAAAAGCCCTTGAGGTTGTATCGACTTCCTAAAACTTTTCTCAAAAACTTCAGGTAGTTTATGAAAGTATTATAAAGATAACACAGTTTGCTGCTTTTCCACACGCTGTGCTGGAGTTAGCAGAGTTTAGAAGTTGACTATGTAAGCAGAGCAGGTAAAAATTAATCGTTATTTTAAGCTTTGTCCTTAAGATGCCTTTTCTTTTCTTACCATATGTGTCCATACCCATAGGTTGTCTTGCCATAGATAGGAAAAAAGTGACAGGGTTTTGTCCAACATGTCTGAAAGTTTTATAATATTAAAGTGATAGATGGCTTTAGTTTTACTGTGTCTCTAAGACATATCATAGCATTCCATGTCCGGTTCTTCCATAGCCGGCATGTTTACTCGACAGTTCAACCCTCGGTCAAATAGTCAAATGCTGTGAGAAAAGAAAGAAAAAATATAAAACGTTGCTGGAAATAACCAGACATAACTGTACGTACTTTCTGTCAGTATCATAACTGGTTAAGACTAGAAAAGTTTCCTTCTAAAAGTCAGTTAGTTCTCGGAAATTAACCTAAAATCTTCCCAATTAAAGCCAACTGCATATCTGCAAATAATTGTTAACCTTCAGTAAGAGCTCAGACATATTAAAATGAATGTATGAATTATGAGGGGAGTTAACTGATGTGGCGTTTTGGCTACAGACAAGAACGCGTGAAGCCACTAGTACAAGTATGTGTAGTAAAATCGAGTGGAGGAACATTGTTAGCTAAGCTTCAGACTGCATGACTGAGGTTTTACCATTTTAGTCTATGTAAGGAGAACTTTTCTTTCATTCAAACTTGAAACATCTGAGATAAATATAGTTATTCACGGGAAGCATTTTCAGGAGAAGCAGTTGTTCAATTAAAGAAATCAGCTACATTGCTAGATGTGACCAAAGTAGTGTTTAAGCCAACTGTTCATCAAGCAACCAGCTATTTTCTTTAATAACATATTGAAAATAATTTGAAACAGTATTGATATAATGCTTACATGAAATATAAATGTGGAAGTCGTTGGCCACTTTTCAATGGAAGTTTTACGTTAAAAAAACAGCTACGGACCTTCTTGCGTTACCAAGTAACTTCTTTATGCGAATATGACCGAAGTTAATGTAAAACCTGCATTTCATCACTGCTTGGAGCTCAGTCCAATGTGGAAGGTCTGTAATCGAGCCGCGGGGGATTCATAATAAATAAACTGAGTACACTTTCACACTAGAAGCTAAAAAATGCTGTATTGTTTATCTTCTTTATTATTACAGCTTGAGAATGCGTAAATATAATTGCGATGAAGTGTAGCAAGTAATGCACTGTATATCATACACTGGTGGAAAAAAAAATCCCAACACCAAGAAAAAAATTCTGCAGAGTAGTGAAATTTGGGTAATGCAATTGTCTAGTTAACATGTTAAATTGATTAAATGTACAAGATCACTGGCTAATTTAAGCTCAAGAAAATACTGTTCAAATGTGAAACTATGTTATATTAAGAAGAGGGTAAAACCTCCAGAATTTTGAAGGCAAGCCTGCAAGCGTGCATGCATTAGGTCATACAGGTGCCGAATGTCACTTTGTAATATGGAGTTCATGCTTGTTGCACTTGTTGTGTCAATACTAGGACCGTCATTGCTGACTGTGGATGATGCTCGGGGTACCGTACCATGATAGCCCATACGTTATCAACTGGAGGCATACCTGGTGATTTTGCAGGTCATGGTAACATGTCAGCACTCTGTGGAGTACATAGCGTTACAGCAGCGATGTGAGGGCGAGCGTTATCCTGTTGGAAAACGTCCCCTTGAATGCTACTCATGAAGGGCTATACTACTGATTAAATTACCAGACTGACGACAAATTTTCAGTCAGTGAGTTTGGGATAACCGCAAGAATGCCCCTGCTGTCGTAGGAAATTGCTCCAGAGACCATAACTCCAGGTGTGGGTCTCGTGTGTCTAGGCCGTAGACCGCTTGGATGCAGGCGGGCCCCTGGCCTCCTTCTGACCAATATACAGCCACCACTGGCACTAATGCAGAATCTGTTTTCATCAAAAATTACAACAGATCTCCACTCCGACCTCCAGTGAGCTCTGTCGTGGCACCACTGCCGTCGGAAAAGGCAATGGTTTGCAGTCAATGGAATATCGGCTGCAGGCTGCCGGGCTCGGAGCTGTCCTTGAAGTAAACAGTTTCTTACCGTTCCTAGGGTCACGACGGTACCAACTGCAGCTCGAATGTCAGCCGCAGATGCAGTACGATGCGCTACAGCCGTGCGCAAGATTCGGCGATCTTCCTTCTCAGTCGTGCCACGTGGCAGCTCGGAACTCGATCTTCTTGAGGTAGTACCATCCCTTGCCCATAGCTTCCAATAATCATGCATGGTGGAAACATTCCCACCCAAGTCTTTCTGCAATATCGCGAAATGAAAATCCACTTTCTCGTAGCCAAATTGTACGACCTCGTTCAAACTCGGTGAGCTGTTGATAATGGCTTTCTTCGTCTTCTTAAAGGCATTCCTAACTAACATGTGCGCAATTCGTCAAATTTCACGGAAAAATAATACACACGAGCTTCACAACACGCTTTTCAAACAAGCCTTATTTGCATGTTCTGAGTGACGCCAGCTGCGCCACACTTATGCGCGGAACGCGAAATTTCAATCCATGTCATCTTTCAGTTGTATAAACATGCCTTCCAAATTTCGTTTATCTAACACAAGTCTTTCTTGGTGTTGGGATTTTTTTTTCCGCCAGTGTATTTACAGTTGAAGTGTAAAAACTGGTAAATCAGAGTGTGATGTGGTTTAAAATGTAGTGTACTGTTATATCTGCAGCTGAAGTATAATATTTTCTAATAAAGAATATGATGCACTGCGGAATGTAATGCATTGCGTATCCTACATGTATCTACAATATAAGAAACCGTGACAAAGAATGTGATAAGGTACAGAATGTAATACGTGCATTGTTATCGCGTCTGCAACTACAGCATGAAAAACTCCAAATCAAATTATAATTCAGAGCAAACTACATTGCGTTTATTATATTTGCTGTTAGAGCAGAGGAAACAAAATACGAATGTGATGAAATAGCAAATTAAAATTGCTCTCTAACTATTTAATATAGGAACGATGCTGTATACTTTAATTTTTTTTAATTCTTTCCTAGCTGAGTGGCCCGGCGTTGCACGGGTTACCTCTGAATAAAAAATTAACAAAACTTGAACAAAAAATAAGAAAAAAGAATTTCTTTGTACTATAATGGATGTAAGTTGTTACTTCAAAAATCTTTATTAGGGTATAGTTGTACCCGTGGTTTCATCCGCGTTAGAAAGACAACAATCTATAAAAAAACTATTTTAAGTACATCACGATATATGTATATGATAAAGATATAGTAAAAAAATTCACGGAGAAACGTAGAAATAAGAGAATCTTTGGAAATAAATTAGTAAGGCTCTCAGTCTTATCAAATATGGATGGATTTAATATTATTTAATGTAAAGAAACTTCTTAAAAGTATTTCTATATAATACACGATATTTTTATATTTATTTTCGTTTGGTAGTAGAACGTACTGGTTTTCTCCGCAACCTCATCTTGATAATGTAACGTATAGTTGTCCGTGTGAGAAACAATCCAGAATCTATTACTATCTAAAAAATCTATTACTATGTGCTTAAATGTTTGTCCCTATGATTTATTAATGGTTACAGCAAACGAAACCTTAATGGGAAATTGCATTCTAATGAAAGTCATTGTCGGCCAGCGCCCTCAACACACAGTTTCCAAAACAATTCTTTCAATAAACGCCATCTCTCGAGAACAGTGGAAACTAATCCGCTCGTGCTTTTCGACCATTATTTATTTTTAAACAATAATAATATCTCTTTACATATAGCGTAATGTTACATAGCCTAAAGCCATCCTGTTTGAATGGATTATTCAACACAAAAAGAATTTTTCTATTCGAACCAGTAGTTCCTGAAATTAACAAACTCTTCAGCTTTGTATTATTAGTATAGATAATAGTAAACGAAAAGGTTATGCAGTGTTGATTATGTAATTCTACTGTAATTCGTCAAGTAGTAAATAGGAACGGAATGCAGAATTGAGTCCATGATTGCCGTTCTAGTTAGTCAAATAATGAGTAAGAGCGCAAGGCAGCGTCGACAGTGTTTATCATTCCATCATCTCACACACTATTAAATGATAATGCAATGGTGAATGTGCATATATTGCGAACAGAACAGCTTGTAGTATACCGCTTTTGTATATTTTGAGGGCTCAAGGAAAAGTATTGATTTATTGGGTTTAAATAAGATGATTGCATCCAATAATGTATTTATATTTTATTGCGTCTTTTTTTTTAATGTATTCTAGTTTAGTTTATACGAGTATAAACTGAAAAATAGTAATCATGAATCATCCTGACTATGTATATACACTAAACTCTCGATTATCCGCGAGCGGATTATCTGCGGGACGGATTATCCTCGAGGGTATCGGGAAAGAAACAAACACAATCGACTGATTTTTTCGAAAAGGCACGAATTTAAATTTTGTTTTTCTTAACATTTCTTACCCAAGAGTGCGGTGTATATACTTAATCCCATGTATTATTTTGTATGGGAGTTATGGTAAGTACAACTTCTTCATAGATTTTATATGGTTGAGAACCTCAAACACAAATAATTTTTTATGTTGTACCTATCGTCACTATTTGTACATTTCACGTTATAAATGTAATGCAATTACTTTGAGCAAAGGACATTTTTTATCTTCTTTACCCCTTATTTTATGCTTTTTTTTTTGGATTATCCACGATTTTTGTTATCCGCGATACCCCTGCCACCCAATTCCGTGGATAATCGGGAGTGTACTGTAGTACAACAGCGCGAATGTCGAAGCACATTACATTACTTGAAGTCTAGGGACAACTAGAAGTATTTTTTATAAATCAAATGTCTTTTCAATATATAATTGATTGGAAGCATTTTTCTATAGTAAAGTACGTATAAAAAATTCTTTTCATGCCGTGCTTCAGTTCATACTTCTGGTATAACTAATGGGGTCTCTGGCTGTGTGGTGGAAGTTCGCTTTATGTGCCAGAGGTAGTAGGTTCGCTTCGAGCCAGTACCCTGGGTGTTATCACCTCTCTTTGTGCTGTGCATCTTTCTTGTACTGTCTTAACTAAAAATAACAAAATAAATCTAACATCAGGAGGCGATGGCAGCCTAACTTTCCATGGTGTTTACTAATTACAGTGTAAAAAATAGATTTTGCTTTTACAGTATAATGCAGCTCATTTTATTCATAGTAACAAACGGAAAAAAAATTGCTAATTTTACAGTAATAAACTGAAATTGCTAATTTTACAGTAACATACTGTAAAATTGCTAATTTTACAGTTTTAAAATGGAACCTCTGCTGCCAGTATTACACTGTTGTTTTAAAAGTATAATACAGCTAATTTTGTGGTAATAAACTGTAAAATTGTTATAATAAGCTGTAAAATTGCTTTACAGTAATAAACTATAAAATTTAAAATTTCTAGTTTTACAGTTTATTACTATGCATTTTGCAGTTTTAAACTGGAATCTCTGCTGCCAGTATTATACTGTAAAAGCAACAGTTTATTTTTTACAGTATATGGACGCCTCAAAAACGATACAACTAGTGAGTATTAAGGCAAATAAATTATAGATCAAGAGAAAAGTGTGTCAATTAAAGTTTTCTCTCTCATGAAACTATAGTTTCAATATGAATAATTACTAACTTATGAAAATTCACGACGAATGTAAGCAGTTAAAGCACAGTTAACCTAAAAAGAATCGCCTTACAAAGTGTTTAAACACCAAATATTTTTTGTAACCTTCCTGATCAAAACTTAGCAATGTTTTCTAAGAAACTAATCTGTATCAAAGAGAAGCAAGAAAATTGTCGGCTAAGTTGTGCTTCGACATGAAGTATTATTTATTTATTTAAACCACACCAGTCACCACCGTAGCTACCTTGATGAAGGTTTTACCGGATGTGGTGACTGAGAGGAAAACAAGAACCTACGAACGACCAAGCGCTCGCAAGGAAACGTACATTAAGTGGACATTAATTTACATAAAATAATGTACAAATTACTAGAAAAAAAAAAAACAATTTTATTGTATACAGAAACAGGCAATAATATATCTTTTAAAGTTTTTGGGCAGGATATTTGAGGTCTTCAATTTGAGTGCTGAGTAAATTCTTTATATGTATTAATATTATTTTATGGAGATTCTTGCGAGTAGCTGGATAATGTAGAATATGAACTATATTTTTGGATACAGGAAGGTTGAAATTATATGTGCAGTGGAAAGAGTTAGTTAATGTACAATTGAATACGTTAGCAATAATATATCTTTTAAAGCTTTTGGGCAGGATATTTGAAGTCTTCTATTTGAGAACTGAGTAGAAACATTATTTTATGGAGATTCTTGCGAGTAGCTGGATGGTGTAGAAGGGTAATTCTATTGTGACTAACATAACATTTAGAGTAAATTTTTAATCTTTCTTTCTGTGTGTGAGCCTTATTTTTGTCACAATACCAAAAACAAGGTGTTATTCTTCTCCGCATAGATGAGTTGTTTAAGTTAATATACAAAAAGAATAATATTAACTTCATTTTTGGCAGTTAGAGGACATTTTGATCAACGTGACTAACATAACAGATTTGAAACAGATCTGTTATGTTAGTCACGTTGATCAAAATGTCCTCTAACTGCCAAAAATGAAATTAATACTATTCTTTTTGTATATTAACTTAAACAACTCATCTATGCGGAGAAGAATAACACCTTGTTTTTGGTATTGTGACGAAAATAAGGCTCACACACAGAATGAAAGATTAAAAATTTACTCTAAATGTTATGTTAGTCACAATGGAATTACCCAGAATATGAACTATATTTTTGGATGCAGGAAGGTTGGATTATGTGTGCAGTGGAAAGAGTTAGTTAACGACAATTGAATACGTAATGTTCAGGAGTTCCAAGCTGACTGTAAACACATAATGGAGAGCTTATTCTCTTGAATCTGTGTATATATGAAGGAAACGGACCGTGTGCACTAAGAAATTGTACTTCCAATATGAAGTATTAAAAAAGTTTTATGAAGTAAAATGTAGCTGATCAAGTCTACTCCTTTTTTCATAACTATATTTTACTTAGTGAGTAAAAAGGCCAAACAGTATTTGTTTAGTACTCACTTCATGGAATTCTTACCTCTGTGACATATTTATAATGTTATTTTATTTTTATGTTACGCGTAGTTTCCTAATAGCAAGCAGTGTTATTGGAAAATTAATTTGCGTGTTCTTCCTTATTGTTGATATACTGTGGCAAAATAAACAGGGGCTTCAAAAACTGGTTCAAAAAGCAAAGAAGCAGTGGCTTAGTGTTTGCTAATAAATGTTCTGTGTAATATAATTTGTATACAGTCCACTAGTTTTTTTTTTTTTTTTTTTACGTAATTATTTGTGTTTTGTTCCGAACCAGAAAGTTATAATATTGACGATATTTGCGATTTCTTCTAGGGAAAAAAAAATAAAGAAAGAAAAGTTGGACATGCCAAACGTACTTTACTAGTACTGTTTAAAATTCTGCTAAGCAATCCGTATGATATTTTGTAGATAAAGATTTTTTTAAATAAAATAGGGAAAGAAAATTTAGAACAATAAAATATTATTAAATACTAAGTCTTTCAAAGGAAATCCAAGGAAAAAACTCCTTAAGCTCCTTTATGAAAAAAAAAAAAAAGACTTTAAACAGGATGGAAAATTACGATAATTTACCCCAAAGCTATTCATTCCGGGAATTCAACCACGAACAGGTTACAGCTACATACTTTTGTTAGTAAAATAATTCTTATGACGTCCAGAGAATTACAGTATTTAATCATAAGGAAAACTCAATTTTTCCCAAATAGATTCCCATTTTTCTTGCCTATAAAAAATACTGTCAACCAACCAGGATGGCGCAGTAATATTTTTTTTCTTTTTTAGATTCAATTAATTAAAAAAATCATGCTCAAAAATAACTAAATAAATGAAGGTATCAAAGTCTCATTAACATTCTTTCGAAGAAGTACGTAATAAAAATACGTTATTCTAAAACTATGTCAGTCTCGAAACTCTTTTTGATTCTACTCAAACTCGAAAAACACTATGCGGTAAAAAATAAAAATTACGTAAAAAAATAAATAAACTTCAAAATGCGTCTGATACTATTCCGGCTAGTTTTTTTTTTTTTTTTGATAAAATGACCCCCTGAATCCGAATGTACTGTACAACAGTTTTCTCCCACACGTACGAGTTTTTGTAGAACCCCCCGCCCCCCGTTTTTTTTCTTCAGTTATCTTAGTTTCAGAGCTATTGTTTTCGTTTGGATTAGAGTTCAAGAGAGGAAATGTCCTTCTTCTTCTTTTTTTTTTAAAAAATAACTCGTAAAACTGAAAACTCGCAATTGATAAGTTACTCCTTAAACTCATACATTCGAGCAAAAAGGATCGTAACCGTCATTAAAAAATGTATGTTTCCACACGAAAAATGAGGATTTATTTATAAAAAAGATTTAAATTATTTAAATCTTTGTTATACATAAAGTTACCCATTTATCCTAAGAAATTTACTTCCAGCCTAAATACAGTTGTTCTGTTTAAATGTTAAGAGTTTATTAATTTTATTCAAAACGTGCGGCTATGTAGTTAAATAAATAATTTTGCAGAATTACACTGATCTACTATTTTTTTTTTTTTCAATTTAATTTAAATTTTTATTTTATTATGTATCACTGCCTCTATATTTATTTTTTATTTTCAAACATACCGAACCAAGCGTCATTTTAAATTAAAGTTTTAGAAGCAGTCATATTTGGAAACTTTGAAAACCAACTATCAACCATTTGAACTGTGAAACATTTTATTTTGCTAAAAAATATTCATTTCCGAGTATGGAACTTTAGAAAACGTCATGTTTTGAAAAGAGATCAAAGAATAACGCTGCTTAAAAGTTCTTATTTTAAGTGATCAAAGGAATATTTTGAAACGGCTTTTCTATTCATGTGCTTTGAAAGTTGAGGTATTGATTACCATTTAAACACGCCATGAAACAGGACTTTCATTTTGAATTGAGTATAAAGTTCTACATTTGTTTCATTTCATTTATTTAGAAATTAGCCTTTGATGTATAATATGGCATCATATTTAAATGACGAGAGATTAAATAGCATTTTAGTTTACGAAAAATTCTACGGTTCATTTATCGTTCCTAACTTTAAAGCAATGGATCTTCCTAAAGCCAGCAGCTATTCTAAAACTTTTCAAACAAAATATATATACACAACAACTTTTGATTAAAGACAAAAAAGTAAGAGTACACACTTTTTCCTCTTACACTGCTTTAACGAAACTAATTTCATAAATAATAAAACGATTTCTTCCAAAAGGGAAGCCTTTGTGCTCTTTGGAATCTTTTAAAAGCAAATGTTTATCTTTCTTCAGTTAAAGAATGGATTGGGATCATTTAAAATGAAATGAACGGAAGTGAACTAATTTCCAGCATTTTTTTTTTTTTTTTTGGTTTATGATTTTGGCTTTGAAGAATTACTCTAACAATTCTTTTAATAAAAAAAGAAATTTTGATGATGCATTGAATACAAAAACTTATCAATGGATTTTCTACAAGTGGCTTAGAGCCAATTGGGTATTCTGAATTTTAAACGAATGTCTGTATATGCATGGAGTGTGTGAAAAATTGAGTTTTTATAAATTGCTTTTTAGATTGGAAAGTGTATTTCAGTCAAAAGTACTAATTTTAGTAAATGTTATGAATAGAATGAGCAAAAAAAAAAAAAAAAAAAAAAGAAAGAAACATGGAGCCAGAAAGAACTTACATTTTCCCAAAAGTTTATTTATTTTATTTTATTATTTTTTATTTTTAATGTCCAACTTTGAAAACAAGGTGTGGCCTCTATGACGTCATAAGTGCCGCCCTTTGGCACACCGAGTGCGTATCTTGTCAACCGCCGCAGTAAAAGCTTTGGCCTGTTTTTAGGATGTTTTCGCATTGTTATTGAAAGCAAGCTTTTTTTCCTCTCATTAATATGAAGATAATATCCTTTAATAAATCTTTTACAAATATTAAATACAAAAAAGTTCTATAATACGGCAATTAACGTTCGGTATATCGCATGTAGTTTTACCTCAGCTCTGGCTGACTGGCAGTTACTTATTGCCTAATGACCTACCTACTTCAAATAAGTGTCAGGAGTATTCTTATTATTCCGTTTCACGTGATAACTGCTGCTACCCTCAAGCCCAGCTTAATTATAGCTTAAGAAACTCGTGCGTTTCATTTAAATAGTTAAAGTACGCCTGAAAGTGTTTTTAACACAAAATTGGAGAGGTCCAATACAAATATGTAAAGTAGTTACCTAGATAGTCGAAGGTTATTGGAAATAGAAATGATAAAAACTATAATTGCTAAAAAATAATACTTACATTTTTACAGTGCAGAAGAAATTTTTCAAACGTGAAACAGAATAAAATTTCCTAGCACTTTATGAGAAATACCCGTAAGTCAATTCTGCCGCATCGCTTTTGAAAAAAAATAGTGTAAAATAAACAAATAATTACATACAATACTATTAAACTAAAAACGAAACAAAATCTAAATGTGTATTTAAATATTTCTCAATTTCTAACAGCTGCAGTTGTTGAATGATCCCTTACGCCTGCCTAGCAAAATTTTTTATCTCTGTTTCTAAGCATACGACGGCATTTAACTAAATATTTAAAAGATCAAATTTATTATTTAAGCATAGGAAGAATTTGTTAGCGTCCATTCTTTTTCTTAGCTTGGTACAGCAAATGCAACAATCAAGATAATTATAACCAACTTGCCATTTCATCGCCATGGCAATCATGTGCATCTTTGAGAGAATTTTGCGACTTTCATTGGAAATTATTTTTTGCCATTCATGCGTTGAGTTTGTTCTCAGATTCTTTTCTTAGACTCTTAGTGTTCAAAATAAAACTTCTGAACTGCAAATAATTGCGAAAAGATCTCATGATTTTTTTTTCATTGATGCAAGTTTCTTAGTAATGTTTCAGCAAAATGCTAATGTACGTCTTTTATTATTATTATTATTATTTTTTAATAGTAATGTGTTTCAAAAGCATTAAACAAAGTTTTAATGCTTCTGCTTTAACACATGGCTACTTTAATGAGATTTTAAAGGCTGCTTAAAATAATGGACTTTTTAAAATAATGTGAAACAATAATGCAAAAGAATAACTTTTAATCATGTAAGTTATGAACATTGCATTTTAACATTTGAAGGGCTTGGGAGATGAAGAGGTTAAGTGACAAAACGGAAATTGCGAGTAATTAAAGTTCAATGTTTTGGTGTTGCAGTTTTTGCAGCTTTATCGTTTTCTAGTTTAGTCGTTAGTGTGCGTATGAAATTGGTCTGATCACATCTACTTTTTGATGTACCAAATTTTATTTGCTTACCTGTATCCATTGCTTACCATTGTCCAGAGTGTTCATTTTTTTAATGTAACATAGCCCCTTCATCTTCCAAGCCCTTCATTTGTCCTATGAACTGCAGCTTAACTGACACATTGTAGCTAAAATTTAAAAGTCTAGTTTAAATATTCTAAGCCATTTAGTCTTAATTCTAATTTGAAGAATATATGAAGAAAAGTCAAGTTCATTCTTTCATTAGAGTCATAAAGGTTTCTTTCAATTCATATACATATTCATGAAACCCGTAGGTTTAAATGTTAACATGTTTACGGTAGACAAAATTCCCCCTCTTCTAGACTCGTTTTCAAATCATTGAGTAGGCGTTAACTGTTAGTGAACATTATGTTCTTGTCCCTCTATAACTCGAGAAAAAAAAATGTGTTTAAGTTTGTCCTCGGTGGTCTGGCAGTGGTTCGTTTAGGAACAAAATAAATTTTAACATTATTCTAACCGCATTTACATACCTTATATTTTTAATTCACTAATGCAATTTTTTTTCAAGTCTATATGTAAATTTAGCAAGCGTGAGTTTATGCAAATGAGCAAGTGGAACCACATATAAGCTCATATGGACTGATGCGCAGGTGGAGATTGGAGGCTTGCTGACTTGGACCTTTGATGTACGCAGTGTTGTGGTTCGTCTGATGCCTGCCCGTGTGAATGTGAACCATCTCTCAACGTTTAAGCAAATTAACGACCTAATATTTTAGCGATAATGTTAACCATTATATATATATTTGACTCTTGACAAATAGTCATTACTTTCGTAGCTTTGAAAAGTAGGAAAAACTGCTAAAGTAATAATAATTTTGCAACAATATTAATGACAATAATCTTTAAGGCAGGGATTCAAGTGAAACACGGACGATCGCAACTCACCATTGCAATCGCAAATTCCCAAATTTGGATAAGTTGCAATCGCAATAAATGCTAATCGCACTGACGTCACTACGGGTGGAGCCAATAAGAGCTCCCAAGCGGTCAGCGATATCCTCTTATTCGCCAAGTAGGCTGTGGCGTTTTATCTAGATCGTTTTTCATAGGCAAACGTCACGCTGACGTCACGATGTTTTTATCAAGAAACGTTCTAATGTAATTCATTTCCAGTAGCTATTGCAATATGAGATCGCCTGTTTCACTTGAATCCCTGCCTAAATTAGTTTAAAGAACTAAAAAATACGCTTTAAGATGCAGTTATAATACATCAACAAGTAATATAGTTTAGCCTTTAGTTTTAAATATAGTACTTTTATATTTGCAAGGAACGTGAATTTTATCTTCTATTCAGAGTTACATACACACAGACTAGAGCCGCTATAGGGGCCTTAACACAGACAACTGAAACACTTATGATACATCAACATCATGTGATATAGTTTAGCCTTTAGTATTAATAACAGTTTTAAATTTATAACTTTTATATTTGTAAAACACTTGAATTTTATCTTTTATTGGGAGTTGCATACATACAAACCCACATGAGAAACTAATAAAAGGTTATTAATAAAAGAATTTTAATTATCTTTGAGGTTTGCATAAAATACGTACATTCTAAAAGTATTTCAGTAAACATGTAATTAAAAAAATCTGGTATGGACCCCACACTACTTCCTTTTACGTGTAAATTTCTTAGTAGTTGCCTTAAGTGTTAAAAAAAGTCCTTGGAGTGAGCAAGGTAACAATTAAAATATGTACTCCCCTAATCTGCCACGAAACAATGCAAAAAATATTTTACAATGGTTAATTTTCTAAATATTGATGATTTTAAGATCATTCAGTAAATTTTTCGCAAAATATCGCCAATAGCGCCAAGTAGAACCCAAATTCAAAAAATAATTTTTTCGCCAAATTTGTCGCCAAGTTGGCGTCAAACACTTGGCGACATATCGCCAAGTGGTCGTGCCAATTCATATCACTTGAGTCTGCATTGAAATTAACACTGATTTACCCCAAAAAAGGGGTAAAACACACCCTTGGGAACATTCGAATGCAACCACAAGGGGAGGTGCACAACTAGACCATCCTCAGAGCCTACATACCAAGCTAGAAGCTTCTACGGCATATAGTTTTTGAGTTATGCGACCCACATACATACATACATCCGCACACACGTACATACAGACGTCACGAGAAAACTCGTCGTAATTAACTCGGGGGTGATTGAAAAGGATTTTTCGGCGGCTTATATGTTGGTAGGTACATATGCACGTGCTGACAGGTCGAAAAAACTACTGAACATTAATTCGGGGGTGAGCAAAATCAAAATGTAGACTCAAATTTGAGTGATTTTTTTTTTCGCGATCACAATACTTCCTTTACTACGTAAAAGGAAGTAAAAATATTGTCTCAGTTATGTCTGCATTTTTTTTTTTTTTTGCTCTATTTGAAATCAAGTATCATCAGTTAATTCTATTGGTACTATAAATTCTAAATAAGATGAAAACGTCTTTGAGTTTAACTTTCTCATTCACGGAAAATAGTGTCATTTCGTAATTTCCGATCTCCCATTCTTCAATGCAATCTACAGTGTTACAGGCGCTCGATAACACTTTAAATTGATGTTTGGGAAAACTTCTGGCAGTAGCAATCGATGTGGCTAATTTGCAAGGCAAATGGCGCGAACAGCATATTGACGCCTGCTATTGAACATCCAAAGTTGAAAAGTTTAGCAGAAGGTGTGATAAAGAGAAAACAAATTTGGGAGTTTAGGAGGAAGCCATTTTTCTGAAAAACAACTCATGGAAATGAAATGAGTTACGAATTTCAACTTCTTTTCATCATTCAGTCATTCCAAAGACTCTTAAAAGTCAGTTTTGAAAATGGTTCGTAAAACTTAACGATGAGTTTTAAATCGTAACTTTTAGATCTGTTTTTGCGTTATTTTTAACATCATATCTGTATCTAGTACAACCAGGGCCGTATACAAAGGGTGGGTTTTCAGGGTTCAAACCTCCTACGAAATTTTTGGAAAACCATTCCTAGAGATGCTTTTAATCATTTTTTTTTTTCTGAAAAAATTACTATTTAAAGTTTTATTCCTTTTTTCAAAATTTCGGCAAAAAATTAATCTTCAATTATTTTAAAAAATACCGTAAAGTCGGGTTACTTGGACCCACAAGAGGGCTACTTGAGCCCACAGTAAAATGATAAAATCTGGGTTTGGTACTAGCGTTAGAGACTGCAGAGGGCTTCTACCTAGTGGAGAAACGAGGAACTACGTGCAAGTCTTCAACTAGTAGGTACCAAACCTAGATTTTATCATTTTATTGTAGTGGGCTCAAGTAACCCCCTAGGGTCCAAGTAACCCGACTTTACGGTACCAAATCAGCACTGTATCGGTAGTATTTATTTTTTCTTTAGTTGCGAATATTATTTCTTAAAAAACGCAGCGTTTCCCTTCAGATTTTGACGAACTTAACGCCAACAAAACTATTGAAGCTCTTTAAGTTTAAAAGGTCCAAGCTCTCTTTTTATTATTGGTAAAAATTAGGAATTTAAGAAATACTACTTCGAATGCGCATTTTTCATCACACCCATCGGTTCTTTTGAGTTCTCGAAAAGAAGACAGATTTTTTAATAGGGATGTAAAAACAAGTTACGTAGTGTACAATATGCATAACAAAAATTCTTCATTGAATAGATACGTCATCTTTTACATTTGCTTTACATACCTTATGGTAGCAAAAATTATTAGAACACATTCATGAAACCAAATTTATTAAATCATATCGATTTTACGAGAAATGGGTTTGGTAAAACCCTCTCCGAAATAAAAGTCTGGTTACGACCCTAATTATGAAAATATAAAAGTACCAGTATTATCTAACCTATCGGAAAAATATTTTTATCGCTTATTTTCTCTTCAAATTTCTTTGCCTTTATAGAGCATGGTTAATTCAACGCTTACCAAGGAACCGCACGACTAGTATAATAATGAAAAAAGTTCAAAAAGGTAGCAATCGAAAAAGCATCTCGGGACAATTTTTTTTCGAAGCAAGAATCATTTCTTTTTTTCCTATTATTAAGTATGTTAATACACTGACGACATTAAAAAAAATATAAGAAAAGCTTTTTAAATTTAAAAACTATTTCTATCAGCTTGATTCGCACTAAAAAGGATGGAATAAAATAAATACATGATTTTTTTAATGACAGCACACAAAAATTTTAGTTGATCTTTACATGTTGATTAATTCTGAAGTAGCAAATAATTTTTAAATTAAAAATTTGAGAGTCGAAATAGGCGATATACAGCTTACAGTGAATAGCTTTAAGTGTACCTCCTATTTTGTCTCTCAAATTTTTAATTTAAATTTTATTTGCTGCTTTAGAATTAATCAACATACAAAGATATAATTAGATCAACTGAAATTTTTGACAGTTGTCATCAAGAAATTATCTATTTATTTTATTTTATACTTCTTACTGCGAATCAAGCTGATAGAAATAGTCTTTAAAATTAAAAAGCTTTTTATATATTTTATTTTTTCTATTATTACCCTATCGTACGGTTTCCTGGTTAGTATTAGGCCCTAATATTTGTTCTTAATTATTTTTTATTGGAAAATGTTTTATCGGAAATGTGTTTATAACGCATTTTTTAAGCATCTTATACCTAGTAATGCCACGCTGGTACTAATGACATTTTAGGCATCTGCAAAGAGCTAACAAAGTTAAGAACTTTTCCAGCTACTAAAAGAATAAAGCGATTCCCGTCTTGTTTTCTGGCACTTACGGTAGAGTTGTTTATATGCTTCGGTATCATTTACGACTCATTACTCGCTCAGTCTCAGACTTTTTTTCGGTAGGAACAAATGCTTCTATTTTTCGCTCTATGAGTCGTTAAAGCAAGTGGGATAGGACATTTGGGATAGAAAAGTCAACGGTTTCTTGAATGAACTCAATAATGCGAAAGGTTCGTGCCCGTTTTACGCAAACAATTATGTTAATATAATATTTTACACTGTAAAAAATGAATCTTGTTTTTACAGTATACTTGTAATACAGCTAATTTTATAATAATAAACCGTAAAAATTGCTAGTTTTACAGTAATAAACTTCACATACTCCAGGGCCCCCCGTACTAACTCGTGGTTTAACCGGGATAGGATCTGAAGAGAGCTCTGTTTTTTTTTTTTTTTTTGAACCAGAGCCAAGGGTCGAACAAACACTTGGCCCAGCACCCCCAGAGGTATCGTTTCACTTGGAGGACTTTGTGACCACGACATTTTTAACGTCCCTCAACCACCATTAATCAAGACGGTGGATCTTTGATCGGCTGGGATCGAAACCGGGTCCCTCCGGTCACGCGTCCGACGCCTTACCGATCGGGCCACCACGGCCCTACAGTAATAAACTAAAATTTCTACTTTTAAAATTGCTAATTTTACAGTAATGAACTGCAAAATTGCTAATTTTATGCAGTTTCAAACTGGGAACTCTGCTGTCAGTATTATACTATTGTTTTTACAGTGTAATACAGCTAAATTTTACGGCAATAAACTGTAAAATGTCTAACTTTACAGTAAGAAACTGTAAAATTGCTAGTTTTACAGTTCATTATTATACATTTTGCAGTTTTAAATTGGAACCTCAGTTGCCAGTATTATACTGTAAAAACAACAGTTCATTTTTTGTAGTGCAGAAAAATATCCCTTTTTTTATGCTGATGGTATTATTATTTGGTTAGATAACGTCTCAGAAATGTTAATTTTCAATTAGTTGTTGAAATGAGTCCGTGGAAAAGTTTTCACCGAATAAGCATAGCAATTAATATACCTTTTATGCCCATAAAAAATAAAGCAACATAAACCTGGACCACTTAACAAAAACCCTAATATCGAAAATGTTTTGGCAAAAATAAACACTTAATTTCTACTCAATTTCAGACAGCAAGAAACTTACAAATGATAAAGTAAGTCGTTGCAACCTGATTTAAAATTCAGCTACTCACCTTTATTCAGAAGTTAGTTATACTAAATCGCAAAATATTCAACTATAATAACACCAAACGAATAATTCGAGTGGGGGTTTTAGGGTGTATTTTATGGAGTATTTATTGAGAAAATTATGTGATGCTTTGTAATAGAAACATCACCTTATTTCTGAAGTACATTTGCTCAAATCATCATCTTATTTCTAAAGTATACATGTACAAAAAAAAAAAAAAAAAGAAAAAAAAATCAGTCTTCAGAACTTTAGTTGGCAATTGCTCTGGAAAGTGAAAAATATTTTTTCTTCTTTGAACACCATCTATACTACTTTTAGACATAAGTTTTGAAGTCGGCGCAAAATCGATAGGAAAAATGATGTTGAACAATATTTTGTCAAAATTTTTTGGACAAACCATTGAAAATTAAGAACAGAATATTTGTATCATTGCATAAATTAGTGGCTGTCAATATAATGTATGCGAATGCAATAAGAGAACCAGGATCCATTAAATTTATATTGATAGTTGAATTGTAGTTTCGTATGGATTCTATTTAGTGTTTCTGAACCGACTTAAAAACTTATGCTTAAAAGTAGTATCGATGGGTCTCAAAGAAAAAAAATTTTTTTTTTTACTTTTTAGAGTAATTGCTGACTGAAGTTCTGAAGTAGGTTCTATTTTCTTTTTTAATATTTTTTTTTCGAAGATGATATTGAATATTATATATATATATATATATATATATATATATATATATATATATATATATATATATATAATAAGATTAAAACTCTGTTAATATTTAAATACAATAATTAATTATGATGCGTCTTGACTCGTTTAAATAAATAACACTTTCGCTGCAATTGGGAGAAACCATGTGAATGTGTGCACTTATTATAAGATCGATGTAAACAAATAAACACTGATTTCAAATTAGCTTGCTCCAATTTCAGTTCTTGAAAATTAAGGAAAATTTATTTGTTCCTTACTAGGAGGCAAATACTTAATTGTATTGGAAATCAGGACTGGAGAGTTAAGTAACTTGTTGACTGAATGAGAGGAGTGTAATTAAACGTTTTCTTCACTAATTGAGTTCAGCCAATTGTTTCATTTTCAGTTTGTTTGGTGCTGATTCTTAGGTGGGAAATTTGAATTAAGGTCTTCTGTTTTGAAAGTCCTTTCTAGTTGAAAAGCATCTTCGTAATTAGGTTGCGAACGTATTGACCTAAATAATGCAAGGCATGTGTAACAGAAAAATGAAATAAATTTTAATAATGTGTAACCTTTTTTGCAATTTTAATCAATAATTGAGGAGCAATTTAGCAAAAAGGAGCATATCTAGTGTTTTGAAAAACTCATTTCTTGGCATTTTCTATATCTTTCAGTTTCTTTTAATCAAACCCCTTAATCTCTAGAAATCCGAGCGTAACAAATTTGTAGTTATTTAAGAGTAAAGTTAAGTCTTGTCATTGGTCATTCGGTCATTTCAAACAAAACTGAACCTATATCCTTATTCTATGTAAATATATGGTATGTATCACATTATACATTGCTGGAAATAGCTTTTTTATAAAAAAGAAAAGTTTTGGCACATTTTTCTCCATTATTTAGAACAGAAGATATTAATTACTTAAATTCAGCCAATTTTCAAGGCTTAACTTTTTACGCAAAACTGAAACACTAGGTCCATTTTCCAGACAAACCGCTCTTTCGTCCCAGAATTATCACAGTGATTTAAATTTGCGCATAGAGCTAAACTTTGACAATTGACTAAATTTGAATAATTATTATCTCCTGGAACTTACTTAATATCTTTTTATTTTATTTGGCGAATTGTTTTAAACTTTAATATGACTTTAAGTGGAATTTAAAAGGTTGTGGAGCACATTTGAGTTAAAGAATATAATAGTTTTACTTCAGAGGGTTGGGGGGAATTTAAATTTATTCAGTTGACTTCCTTTGCATTTATTGCACGGGCATCGCCGTGCGGGCACTGCTAGTACTAAATATTTAACAGTATCTTTTCTCTCGTTTCAGGTACACTGATAAGCTCTTTTGCTGTTTTTTGCGGTTGCACAACTGAATACGGCGACAAGAGGAAATCCTTGCTGTACAACTTGCTGGCTGCGCTGCTCCAGCTGTTGATGGCACCCATCATCGTGGGCTGGATCTGGAGCGTGCTGTGGGGGATCACTTTCGTTAACATAAGTTGTGAGTATGTAAGAACGTACTTAGTTGCTGTCACTGTATATTGCATATTGTTGGTCTATGGATTTTCCACAACATAAAACATTTGAAGGGCCATGGGGAAAAAAGATGAAAGTAACCAAAAAGCGATTTCGAGAAAAACGAAGAATAAAGTTTGATTTCTTGGAAACTCCCTTTGTAGTTAATAGAGTTTGCATGCACATTTCGGTCGATTCTCATCTTTTTCCCCTTTGTTGTTCTACCAGATGATATTACTCCTTCATAGCCCCTCGCTAACGCTAATATCTGAAAATTGACGAAAAAGTGACTTTCATCTTTTTTCCCACTGGCCTTTCATTTGTTAATTCGTTTTTCTCTCTCGATTTGCGAACGCCAAAAAAACTCCTTTAAAAACCTAAAAATATTATCCCTCTATAAAGGTCGAGACTAGCGGTCGCCATTCGCCAGCGGCGATTAAAATTATTACTTTGGCCACTACGAAATCTGATGTTAGACCTACTTTTTTCCCTGAACAAAAAATTTAAAATACCGATGCATCGCTTCGATTATGAAAAAAAAATAGCCATCAACATCGTCAGTGGCTGCCAATATTAACCTGAAGAAAATATCGGTCAATCTGCTTTAACCCATTAATGCCTAGCGTCCCTTTTTAAGGATGATCCAAAAAAAGGGTCTGAATTTCCCCAAGATGAACATTTCAACCAAATAATAGTGTTCAATTAGTACCTTGGCAATGTTTCAATTCGTTATTAACAGATTGCAGCACATAACCATTGTAAAGTGTGTTCTGTGGCAGTTTTAGTATGATCTTCATCAAAAATTACATCGTTCACAATCTCAAGAAAAAAAACTAAGCTTTCAAAGTTATTCCCAGCTTCCCAGTTTATGCTAATTGCTGATTGTATTTCTTCTTATTAAATGTCTTTTTGAAAATTATATCGTAGACAGAAAAAAATTTTAGTAAACAAAGTATGTACCCTCTGGGGTCTATCATAACTTTTAAGGGGTGATTTTTCTTTCCTTAATAAAACAATTACTTTTTACATAATATTTTTTTTATTATTTTTCCTGTCCATTAAACACTGTTTGTAACCAGTATACAAAATTTCTTTGGAAAAAAAATGTCAGGCATTAATGGGTTATTAAAGATATAAATTCAAATTGAATAATGTTTCATAAAAGGATTGTAACTTTTATTTAAAACTTCTTTTTTCTTTCTTTTATTCATAGTAATTTAGTTAAAATGTAGGCAAGTACATACGGTAATATTACTATATTCAGACTAAAACGAAGTAGAATTATTGTTTTTTAACACTGATCAAATTGGCCACCAAAAACTCCAAAGTGGCGACTAACTTCTTTGGGTTTACTAATCACTATCAAATATTTTAGTCTCAAGCTTTATCTTTTACTAATGCATTGTTAAAACAAATCAAAATGTAGCATTTGTTTTGGAATTCAGCTTAACTTCGTCTTATCAGTAAGAATGTAGTAAAATTTCAACTTTAATTTGCATTTAAAATACCTCTGAAATAAATTTCCTCTTTCCATTGTGAAGCCCTTATGAAATGATGCACGTAACAACGTGTTAAGAAATTTGTTTTGATTGGAATCAAAGACATTGTCAACAGGTATTGCTGACGTTGTTACTCTAACTAGCAGACAAAAGAAACGCAAAAACAAGAAGAAGTCGAAAGTAGCTCAATCATGTGAAGTTTGAGCTAAGCATGAAGCTTAAAGCGAAAAAAAAAAAGAAACATCGCTCGGAGAAGCAAATTTTTAAGATTGACGAAGAAAGCATATTACTTCAGAATTCAAACATTTAAGAAGTTAGAAAACTAGTATTCGTTCGATTGTTTTTCTTTTTTTGAAGTTTTAGTTTTAAAAACTCAACTCCAAGCTATCATTTTAGGCTGCAGGTGAGGGGCACTAATTTAAGTATATTCCTCAAAAATGTTTGAACTAAAAACGTTAAAGACCCAAACTCAGGCTAGTTGTAGTAGTACAAGAGGGAAAAGGTGAATTTTCGAGTACCGTTTCAAGATCGTTCCTACAAAGGGGAAAATTTCTAAAACCTCATTTTAGATTACTTTTGATGAAACTACAGTAAACTTACGATTATTTGCGTGTTAGGGTTGCACGGTAACTACGGATAAGTGAATGCAGCGGTTAATCCAAAAACTATGTAAAAAATTACACTAGTTTAAACAATAGTTTAAGAAAACCAATAACACAGAACTGTCTGTCCTTGAAAACCGCGCCTAACACTCGGGAACCATTCCATTTAAAAAAAGGATGATGGGTTGTGAGTGGAAACTTTCTAAAGTTTTCAATTCAAAATTTGCATTTGCTATCCTATTGACTAATTCAATTCAACTATGTATTTGAAATTAGCATTGTTCTACGCTGTTTGATACGGCTCAAAATGTGCTTCTTATTATTCTTCCCCTTATTGTTCTCTAACCTATCACCCCTATTTCAGTAAAATGACCTGACGCATGTGTAATTGCGCGAAAGGCTTTTGCTAAGAAAATTAGACAGTAGTTAAGAACGAAAAAATTGAATGTAAAAAATAATTTTAAAAGCTAAAAACATTTAATAATGCATTCGCATTTTTCTGCATTCAGTAAATCATCACAGTAAAAAAAGGAAACACAAGTATGAAAGAGACCTGTGCATAGTTGGGACTTAACTATAACTAAAGAGTCGTATACGATGGGAAAACAGTGGTCATAGTTGGATTGAGGACGACATTTTGCATTAGAATAAGAAGCTACAGTCGAACCTGTTTATCTTGAACTTGCTTAGCTCAAAAACCTCTCTCTGTCAAAAGTTTTCAATTTCCCTGCTTTTACAGCACAAATTTAATGTTTTTCTCGTGTTAATCTCAAATGATTATCCCGGAAATCTCTATATCTCGGATTTTTGCGACTGTCATGTTTGAATTTCATCTCCAGCCACCTTTATCAATGGTGTAACTTGGAGAAAAAAAATCATCTTCTGCACAATCATTCAAAAACTCACAATCATTCAACGACTATGTTCGTACTTAAAGGTATGCATTAACTTGCAATAGATATAGTCATCATAATTAGTAAAACGTGGACTCACAACATGTCGTACAGTAAAATATTCAAAAATATCAATCCAAAACAATGTATTAAAAATTTAACATTCTTCCAATTGCTATTTTTTTTAATTTAATCACAACCTCTGTATCTCGATGTTTCTTCTGTCCCGTGAAATTCGAGATAGACAGGTTTGACTGTATATTGTCAGAAGTAGTTTTCATGCTGCCAGTTTTAAGATTTGCATTGAAGACAAATTTCTTTAAATTTATGCTTACGTAAAAAAAAAAGCTAAAGAAATTAGGGGAGTGTGGGGCAAAGTGAAATGGAAAAATGTTTTCCAGTTTGCAGCGCCAACTATCTAGCAAAATTTTAACTAAGTCCATAGTCATGTAGATGATTCCTGTCAAAAAATAAGTAGCTCTAAAGATCAACGAAAATAATTATACAAGCCATTTTCAAAATTTGATATTTTTATTGTAATCTTCGTAGTTTTTCAAAAATGCTTCTTGTTATTATAAAATGATAAAATTTTTGTAATAATCATTTAAACTATGAATTGATATTTACTGATGTCCAGTGCAGTTTTTATTTTGATTATATTGAGCAGTTTTTAACTTTTAGTGTTTAATGTAATTTGTCGAGTGCACTCTGCGCAAAGTGGATGGGCAGAGTAAAATAGTTCATTTCGTTTAATTATTCAATCATTTATTAAATTACTTACGTATTTCTTCATTTATTAATTTATGCACATGCTTTTACTTGATTATTTACTTATTCATTAACCCATTTTCTTATTCCTTTTATATTCATTCACTCACTTTTTTTCTCTCGCGTGTTAATTAGTTTATTAGTTGATTTCTTTACTTATTCGTTTATTTTTTGTTCATAATTATTTTTTTTCGTTTATTTACTCATTTATGTGTTGAAAATTACTGTTAATCATTTCATAGAAAACTTTCATAGCAAACATATTTGGTTTTTCATTTTGCCCCATGATTTTTTGAGGTGAAAAATTTCCACATTTTTTTTAAGTACAAAATAACTGCCAAAGATGAAAAACAATATTTCAACGAAAGTTGCATTTCAAAAAACATTATCTTTATTTTTATAGAACAATTTTTTGAACATATTTCCCATTTTTTCCTTTTGAAGCAGGTAAGAAAACTTAACTTTTTCACTTTGCCCCACATTCTCCTAATATAAAATATAATTTCATTTTTTTTGAAATTAGTACCGTGAAAAGAGTAATTCCTAACTGATTTTTCTGCACAATTTTATAATTATTTTACTGTAAAATTCAATGCTTATTTATTAACTTTCAAATGTATACAGAGCTTTTCATCGATTCTTAATACAATGCGTCCCGCAAAGGATTCCCCGATTTCAAAATTGAATATCTCGAAACAAATTACAATTTTGATTGAAACAAACGGTATGTGACAAACGTATTGTGAAAACCATAAAAAGCATGTGCAAAATAAGAAAAAAAGTTACAAAAGGTGCCATGCTGTAATTGCAGTAACAAGCTGAGCATTGAACAAGAGTTGTTATTGAGCAGCAAAAATAAAATTTCACAAGTTAGGCCACAGTACTGCGTATACTGTCTTTGGAAGCTTCTCATTGTTGCCGTGGGATTGTGGCCTAACTTGTGATATTCCTGTAAATACTATTCTTATTCGATTTTTTAGTTGGTTTAAATCCCTTCTTAAGTTTGAGTGCTAGAATTGATCGCCCCAGCCCGAAAAACACTATTTATAGGTAGTCGTGTTACAATTACAACGTGCAGCGCCACCTGTTGGCACCTTTTGTGACTGATGTTTCAAAACTCTGCACGTGATTGTTGCGGCTTTCACAATAAACATACTTGAATGAAGCACAATTTGTTTCATTCCAAAATCGTCATTAGTTTTAGAGATATTCCATTTTGAAATCAAAGAATCCTTTTGAGGATACCATTTACGTTTTAGTGCATACTTTTTATTGCGTAACCTATGCAACGATCTTACTACTGCTTTCTTTCTTTTCAGTATCGAAAGCTGTTGATGAACAACAACCTTCAAGCACAATGCTGTGAATTTGTAATATGCCGGGAGTAGAAAACGGCTTCTTTGTTTTTTCTATTTCTCTACACCATTTCGCAAGACTGCATTGTATGTTATTGTACACATTTATGCAAAACTTTTGCTATTTTATAGGTTGAGATTCTTCACTTCTTCTAAGGCACCAGAAAGAAATACAATGCATCTGTTTCTATTGTTAATGTAAAAGGAGCAAAATATTTTGCAAACCTTCCTTCTAGTACCTAATTGTCTATTACGCCAAAAACGAACATGAATATTAAAAAAATGTCATTAAAAAGAGCTTGTAGTACAATTTGAACAACTAAACTAAATTTTACAATTAATAAAAAATTGTGGTAGAAAATTCGAGCTAAGAATTCGCGTCTTCTGAAAACTTAATTCTAATAATAATACTTAAAAAAACAACAACAATAAAATATACATATTCATCTTTGTATATTCATAGATATATAAGTATATCCTATACATAGGGATATATGTATACTATGTACATATATATAATAATGAAATATAGTCTAATATACATTTTATAAAAGTGCCCAGCAAAACTTCTACACTTAAAAAATAAAATACAAAATTAAATATTAAGACATTATGTTCGGTAGATTAGAAGCCATTAGATTTTGTATTCAAAATTGAAAGGATTTAAACGCATTTAATAGGAACTTTTACAATTTACATGAGCATTTCTTTGAAATGAAAATATGATGCAAATATTGGGCTCTACAACTTATAATTTGATCATTATTTTCACTCATTTCTAGAGTGCCTAATTTGCGTATAAAATCTGTGCCAACTACATATTTATAAAGTAACTGTCTTCTAAGAGATTAGCGAGCAAATGTTCACCAAACTTTCGGCTATTATAACGTATATTTCATTCTCATTAGTTCACTAAGCTTATTATTTCCGTTTAACAGATAATAAATAAATAAATAACAAGAAAAAAAATATATACCAGTGATTCTAAGATTATTTCTAAATGTTGTTTAAATCTTAGTTTTATGCAAGAAAAATGAAACTTTCATTATCAGCTAAATAATGTAGCTATTACTATAAGATCATAAAAGACTTTTACTTGAGAAGATTTTGCATCTTAAAGACATACGCAGGCATTTACAGGTAAAAAAGTTCCTTTACGATTAAAATGCTCATTTATTTATTTATCTATTTGATAGTCAATTTTTTACTGTTATTTTTATCTTTTTAAATTTCGCTAAAAGAAGTGAAAATGTTCTTAACTCGAAAAATAATTGACTGTAAGTGATTTAGTGCTATTAGTGATGTGAATACAACCAAAGGAAAATATTACCAACAATTGCTTGTCACTGCCAAACTACACCAAAGCAAAATTTAATATCGCTACTTGCAATTACAGTTACATTGAAATATTCGAAGAGAATGTATTTTAAAACAAATGAGCTAGAGTGGAAAATCAATACATCGTGATAATTATTGAATATAACTTCCAAGTGTAAATCAGAACAGACTTGCGAGACAACAAAATTATTTTTCTCCTGAGTATTTTCAGTATAATATAAATATATTACCGAAATGAAAAAATAATTTTTTTTAGAAACTGAATGAGTTTTCAGTAATTTTCAGTTTTGAGAGGAAGGTTTTAGTGAGGATAGTTGGCGTTTTATTTCACCGCTACATATTGTTTCTTAAGACCCGGTTTCCTAGGAGTGAAATCGTCGATCTCTGGCGAGGCGACAGACGCCGCCGCCTTCTGCGCATGCGCCTGAGCCGCAGATTGACGTCGCTTCACGCCACGCTCCAATCAAACTGGTTCTGATTCCAGCGTGCGTCGCGCCCGGCGTCGGCGACGATTCTAGGAAACCAAGCCTTTAGATAATGCAGGGGTGTTCACTAGAGGCGGTTCATGGCGCAGGTTGCGCATTGAAATTTTAAGATGGTTTTGAATTAGAAGGGTTTTTGCTCTCATTTTGGAGTTTTTCATTCAAGAAGGGGGGAGGGGCGTTATTAACTTAGAGGGAGATTCCCTGGTTAATTTATTATGTATGATGCAAAAGGTCAAAGCATCATGACTGAAAAGTATTAGTTGTATTATTCATTGTTCTTATTTGCCAATGACTGTTAAATCAAGTGAATCTACACATACATGACGACTGCAACCATTCTGGGCTGTTTTTTTTCCCGGTGATTATACTGAAAAGTATGTGTAAATATTTTGTAATGGATCTTGATGCATATTTATTACGATACATAGTAAAAAAAAAGCTTGAAACATTTTTTTTGTCTGTAAGTTAACAGTCAAGTTAACCTACAATGAGAAAAATAAATATAAATAGCAAGCAAAACTTATTAGTTTGGTTTCATATAAATCTGCGTATGAATATTATGATCTCATTTCACAAACTTTGACCATTATTTTGTTTTCAGCTTATAGCATAACATATGAGAAAATACAAGCATCGTAGACTACTTTTATTGCTAATTGTTTGGATCAACAGCAGTTGTTAACAGACAGTTTACGAATTTCTAAGTTAATGTCTTGTATAAATAGGCTCGTGAGACTGGGTCGAGAGATTTGATGAAAAGAACTGTGTAACTACGCTACGTAACAGAAATTTAAAATCTGTCTTGAATAAATTGTATTTTTTCCAAAGTTTGAAAACTATTTTCCCATAATACGTAGATGTTAGTTATTATCAAAACATGGTGCTGCACCTATCTTAGAATAGCATATACACAATAAATGCACACCTTCAGTAAGGTAATATGTCACATAAAGTCAATTTTATGGAAAAAATAGTTCTTCCTTGTTACGTTCTAACAATGAAAAATTTATGTCTTATTTCATTTTAGTATGTATAGGTACACTACTGAGAAAAAGTATTGCAAGTTTAACAAATCTACCATTTTATCAAGAATAAAAACTAGAAAAATAAAAGAATTTTTTCAACTGATCAATTAATGTCCATATGCCAAATTTGTTCGTATTCAAGATTTGATTAAATTAAGAAAAATATATTAGCCCTTAATTAATCACAAAATGCATTTGTTTAAAATGTTCAGTTCATGAAAAATTGGAATCCAATTTGGTTTTCCTGAAAAAAAAAATAACGTATTTTTAAATCCTTTAAGTAATCATATTGAGAATGAAAGATACTAAATGTGTACAACTTTGTCTAAAAGCATTTATTGTTTTAAGCCGCTTCCAGCTTTTATCGCAGCTGCCATTCTTTCGCAAAGTTTTTAAAAAATCGTTAGTTATTTTATAGTGCCAAACTTCAAGATAATTATTTTTCATTTCTTTTTTTTTCCACGATCATTTCTTGAACTTTTCTAACACATTTACACTTATAATCAGTTTGCTTGACAAAAAAAGGGGGGGGGCTTTTCTTAAGAAAAAAAATTTGGAATCCCTTAAACTTACAATACTTCTGTTCAGTACTGTAATTATTTATTCCAATGATTAATTTTGTCGGGTTGTTCATTTATTTTTTTACATTGTGCTTTTCTACTTTCTTTGTGTATAAAAAGATTGTATTCGCAAAAGAATTAGTGCTGTCAAGAACAAAATGAGCATTTGCAAAAGGAAATTTGCAAAGAAATAAATGCCCTCATTTCAGATTCAACCAACTAATGAATTTGCATAATTGATCATTCTTCTGAAGAATTTTAAAGTGTGTCTCATTTTTCATTCATGTGATTGGTTAAATAAAGCTCATGCACACCTGAAGTGTTCGATTATTTTTATAGATGTTTGAAGCTTATGGTATTTAATTGCATATCAATTAGAAAAATGTTTCGATACATAAGCACTCAATGTTAGCAATATGCGTGCATGGTAGAAGGGAGTTGCGAAAATGGTGTAACTTAACTGTTTCATTTCTGTCAAACGGGCCACGAACGTAAAGTATTTTTGATTTCACTGAACATTTTTAGGTTTAAATGTGTCATTATGTACCAAATCCAGGATTTTTTTTTTTAATTTAGAATTCACATTTACTTTTATCAAAAATATTTCAGTTTTTTTTTTTTTTTCTGAATTATAAACTGTAAAAAATAGATGCTGTTTTACAGTATAATACAGCTAATTTTATAGTAACAAACTGTAAAAAATGCTAATTTTACAGTAAAAAACTAAAATTGCTAATTTTACACTAATAAACTAAAGTTGCTAATTTACAGTAATAAACTGTAAAATTTCATTTACAGTTTTTACAGTATTTACAGTTTTTAAACTGGAACCTCTGCTATCAGTTTTATACTGTTTTTTACAGTATAATGCAACTAATTTTGCGGTAATAAAATGTAAAATTATGGTACTAAACTGTAAAATTCGCACTTTTACAGTTTATTACTGTGCATTTTACAGTTTTAAACTGGAGACTCTGCTGCCAGCATTATGCTGTAAAAACAACAATTAATTTTTTGCAGTGTAGTGGAATATTGGCTAAGTGCAATGGTCATTTGTTTTCAGTTTCCATCGCACCTATCTAACAATATTTTCACTTTAACTAAGCACCTAAAAATTTCGCTGATTCTAGCCAAAACATAAAAATAACTCTAAATATCAACGAAAAAAAAGAAGAAAAATCTCGCAAATCACTGTGAGAAATTTGATACACAGATTGCAATTTTTTGTGGTTAATCAAAAATATTTCTTGTACAAAATTATCAACTTTCTTTAAATTATCAGTTTACATATTAATTGAGGTCTGCTGATGCTCAGTGCAGTACTGTTATAGTATATATTAGGCATGCTCCGATTTTACTGTTATTTATTTTTTAAACTTATATCAGAAACTCTTGAATAAAGTTTATTGACTCGAGTGTGCATGCACACACTCAACACAGACTCATGGAGAGAGATACATCTAAAGTAAAGAGTAAGAAATACATCAAGGTAAACGATAACGAGCTATAATGTAAAAAGTTAAAATTTAAAAAGATAACTTGTAAAAGAATAACATGGGAAAACATAAAATGCAATAGGCAAAATGTAAAAATATGAAATTTAAAACTCAAAAAAAAAAAAAAGTATTAAAAACTGTAAAATCCAAACATGTAAAAATAACATAAAAGTTAAACAAGTTTATTAGAACTGCAGTTCTAAAAGTTTGTCCCCGGTCCTCCAATATTTCTCATAAATATTGAAAGAGACTGCAAGGCATTCGCTGAGATTCAAAGCGTCCATGGTAATGTCTCTTTTGCAGAGTTGGTGGTATATTTATACAGATGGATCCCGCCTATCAAAAGAAGGAAATGTAGGAGCTGGTGCTTTTTCAGACTTGATTGCATTTTAATTCGTCCTTTGGCCCCTTTACCACACCACTTGATGGAGAAGTGGAAGCCATTAGGGTGGCATCACAACAAGTGATTTCAAGGAGCGAAGGTTTCAGTAAAGTTGTAATATTGTCCGATGTTGAATGCAATTTGTGAGGTGTACTAGGACAAAGTAGTGAAATATTGTATTCCATTTATTTATTCATTCCTGGAGAAAACCACTTACTTTTTTCGCCATTTATTCATTCATTTGCATTTTTTACACTGCCACATTGTCTAGTGGTCAGAGATGTCTGACAGGATGCGGAGGTTCCGGGTTCGAAATCCGACTCCAGCTAGAGTATACTTTTTCCCTCTTGTTCTTGTAGTCCGGGAGCCAAACACAGGTTTTGGTGACCAATTTTATATCGACTAATTTTCATTTGTGTAGTAGGGGGGAGCAGGGCTAAAAGTTCCGTTTTTTTGATCAAGCTCAACTTCGTTTTGAAAACTTGGTTTCAGAATTAATATTCCGAGGTTAAAACTCAGTATTATATGTCCCTTTTATATACAGACTGTTTTTTGAATTGTATTTTGTAAGGTTTTTTAGTAATTAATTTTACAGCAAGTAAAGCCGAAAAAACAACTAACCCCGTCTTGGGGCAAGTTGTTCCGTGGGTGGGGTAAATTGTTTCGATATTAACAAGACGATGAATATAACGATGCTGATTTCGAATTAAACCACGTTGCGAGACAAACAACTCATTAAAAACATAATTTGTATTTAAAAAAAACAATGGCTGATATTAGTATGACTTTATGTACGGCTGTATGACTGTATGTACGTATGTATGCATGTAGCTGGAGAGCAAATTCAGACATGCGTATCGATGAAAAAGGCCAAGAAAAATTATATTTCTTAAGGATGAAGGAAATGAAAAATCGACTGGAACTGACGATTCGCCCCTTAATCCTACAAAACTTCAACTTGAATCAAAAACAGCACGTGACAACATAAGTAGATGAACAACTGAATCGGGATGTATAAAAAAAATCAAGAATTGTGCTTGAACCTCTTCAGAAATAGTTTCCCAAATAATCCAAATTTTTATGGGAAAAGCAGCACATGTACAGTCATAGAAAAAAAAACGAAACATTCGCTCTTATTCGAAGACTATTAACACTAGAGACACGTGTAATATGTTATTTTTTCAGGAATAATGTGTTCTATAAATTTCTATTAGTAAATTGTTGTTAAGGGGTCGTCTTCATATAAAAATCAGCATCAACTTTAAAATTTTCTATGAAAACCCCCCTTTTTTATCGCATATTTGTGATCAGCAACATCATTTAACTTTGTATACCAAATCGTTTTAAATTTGCTCCAGCCGTTGCTTCACAATTGAACTGAGATAAAACCGTCCCGTAATGTTAAAAATATTTTTGATACTTGGGCATATAATACCTAAACCACTATAGGTACGGCAAAGTTTGTTTTTTTATATCAAAGTATGAACCAACCCAACAATAAAAACGTCATTGACTTCCTCTCAGAGAAAATTTTGAATTTTTTATGAATTTTGAAATTAATATTTGAAAAAATGATGATCTGGAACCATACAATATTTTGATGGAGAAACGATCTAGAAGGGGTTTCAAACGAGAATCCAAAATGGGAGCTTAAAATATCCAGTAGTTTTTGAGATATGCTAAAAGAACCATTTTTAGGGACCATATATTGTGCAAACTGAAACAATAGCAGGAAATTTCCATGCAAAGAAAGAGGAATATGCTTATCCACCAGTTGCAGAACATGCTCAACGTTTTTATATAGTATTTAGTTTTCAGCAGTTATAATATGTTGAAAGCGAAACGCTAAAAAAACTGCTGAGTATATTTTAAAACTGGTAGACAATCATTTTCTTGTCCATTAGTCAGAAGTCTGTATTCATGCAACATGTAGCAATTCAGAAAACTTTTTACTTGGACACTTGATTTTCATGGAAAACTGTGGTGTCTCGGAAGGTTATTTAGAATAATTTGTGAAGATTACACGTTTTTTTTAAATTCTGAGCCACGGTTTTAACATTTTTGCCAATCCTAATACAGTAGTTTATATAAATACAAGAGGTTACTTTTACGTTGTAACCTCTCTCCAAAAGGTGTGTGCTGCAACGGTTAGTGCGTAGCTAAAAATATGCATCCATCTTTGTTTAATCAAAAAGATAGAATGTTGCGTTTTTCCCTTGAACTCTACACAGTAGGGTTTTCTCTTTCAAATTTCAAAAAAAAATATTATAACTTTAACAAAACCCGAGAACTTTTAATTTATTTCGAAAAGCAAACGTATTATTTCGAGTAGATTTAGGTAATTTAATCGAAAAAATATGATTTGTCTACTCTTTGTAAATTTCGACCTTGAAAGTAGCCTTTTAAATGTGGTGGTGGTCCCTAAATCTTTGGTCAATCATAACTTTTGTTCTACTGGTCCTAAAGTGATGCCGCTTGGTACCCAGCGTACTTTTGGCCCTCCGCACCTAATTATGTAACCAAATGTAGGGGTTCCCATTTGAAAATTCAGACTTTGAGTTCATTTCACTTTGTATATAGCCCCTTATCAAAATTTTACTCACATAGTTTTAAAGAAGACTTTAATCCATGTCAGAAGACACCTTTCTTTTGTTCTTGGCAAGTATAGCAGCCGAATAATTCAGAGTGTTTCGTTTTTTTTTTTTTTTTTTTTTCTATGACTGTACCATCGTGACTAAAAAATGAATGTTATGTACTACGATGAAAATTATTAAAATTCCGATCGCCTAGATGAATAATAATTTTATTAGCGTGACTTCAGAAAAGATCCGATGAGCATATGCTGTGCTGCTTTGACCATTAAAATCTGAGCTAATATTTAGAAAAGTGCCAATTTGAGTCCCAAGTGAATTTTTACTAGTATTTCAATAACTAGTTAAAAAAATAATTTTCCCCAGAAAGAAGACAAGTGTTGCTTTCATTTCATCTAATAATATCAGAATTTTTTTTTCCTTCAGAAAATATTTGTTTTATACATCGAAAATCAGATCGGTAACGTGTCCCCAGTAGCAAAGCTTAGAATGCAAACAGCTTAAGCGCACTTTCTAACTTCCCAAAAAAACGCACTTGTACAAAAAACGATTCTATTTTTACCCCTTTGTTAATATTTTACTTCATTTTTGTTTTAATCGATTACTGATTTTCTAGGGAATACGAAATAGGCGTGTCCCTCAGTTCCGCGTCAGAGTGGTAACAATAACTTCCGATCTATATTAAGGCTTCCAAAACCATTTCCAGCACCGATACCACGTGATACTGAGTACCTGGTGAAATGTTTTATCGCATCGTAATTAAAAATTTGCATTTCTGCATCTAAAATTGCAAATAAGATTTTTTAAAGTAATTTATAAAATGTGTGTCATTTGAGTCATCAGATCGGTAACACGCTCTAAAATGCGCAGTTTTTATTATTTTAAAAATTATTTTATATATAAGTATAGTCCTTTATTACAAGTGAAAAAACCACGTGTTTGATTTTGGTTTAGTGCGATCGACTCGGAAATAAAAAAAAACTTTGTCAGTATGTCAGATCGGTAACAGTCAGAGCGGTAACATTGAAAAACAGCGAATATGTAACAGAACTAACTCACACGTTTCAGAATTATAAAAAGCAAAAATCATAAGTTTTAGCCATATATATTGAATATTTTTGTTCTTAAAAAGAAAAGCAATGAGTTTTAGTACAGTCATAGAAAAAAAAACGAAGCACTCTGAATTATTCGGCTGCTATACTTGCCAAGACCAAAAGAAAGGTGTCTTCTGACATGGATTAAAGTCTTCTTTAAAACTATGTGAGTAAAATTTTGATAAGGGGCTATATACAAAGTGAAATGAACTCAAAGTCTGAATTTTCAAATAGGAACCCCTACATTTGGTTACATAATTAGGTGCGGAGGGTTAAAAGTACGCTGGGTACCAAGCGGCATCACTTTAGGACCAGTAGAACAAAAGTTATGACCGACCAAAGATTTAGGGACCACCACCACATTTAAAAGGCTACTTTCAAGGTCGAAATTTACAAAGAGTAGACAAATCATATTTTTTCGATTAAATTAACTAAAGCTACTCGCAATAATACGTTTGCTTTTCGTAATTAATTAAAAATTCTCGGGTTTTGTTAAAGTTATAATATTTTTTTTGAAATTTGAAAGAGAAAACCCTACTGTGTAGAGTTCAAGGGAAAAACGCAACATTCTATCTTTTTGATTAAACAAAGATGGATGCATATTTTTAGCTACGCACTAACCGTTGCAGCACACACCTTTTGGAGAGAGGTTACAACTTAAAAGTAACCTCTTGTATTTATATAAACTACTGTATTAGGATTGGCAAAAATGTTAAAACCGTGGCTCAGAATTTAAAAAAAACGTGTAATCTTCACAAATTATTCCAAATAACCTTCCGAGATACCACAGTTTTCCATGAAAATCAAGTGTCCAAGTAAAAAGTTTTCTGAATTGCTACATGTTGCATGAATGCAGACTTCTGACTAATGGACAAGAAAATGATTGTCTACCAGTTTTAAAATATACTCAGCAGTTTTTTTAGCGTTTCGCTTTCAACATATTATAACTGCTGAAAACTAAATACTATATAAAAACGCTGAGCATGTTCTGCAACTGGTGGAAAAGCATATTCCTCTTTTTTTGCATAGAAATTCCCTGCTATTGTTTCAGTTTGCACAGTTGTATATGGTCCCTAAAAATGGTTCTTTTAGCATATCTCAAAAAGTACTGGATATTTTGAGCTCCCATTTTGGATTCTCCTTTGAAACCCCTTCTAGATTGTTTCTCCATCAAAATATTATATGGTTCCAGATCATCATTTTTTCAAATATTAATTTCAAAATTCATAAAAAAATCAAAAATTTATCTGAGAGGAAGTCAAAGACGTTTTTATTGTTGGGTTGGTTCATACTTTAATATAAAAAAACAAACTTTGCCGTACCTATCGTGGTTTAGGTATTATATGCCCAAGTATCAAAAATATTTTTAACATTACGGGACGGTTTTTAGCCTACTTTCCCGTTAAAAACAAAAGAAAGACGAAAAAAGTATTAAAAGTAGCTTAATGCATCTAAAAAATATCGCCAAGTCCAAAAAAATATCGCCAAGTAAAAAAAATATCGCCAAGTCCAAAAAATATCGCCAAGTAAAAAAATATCGCCAAGTCCAAAAAATATCGCCAAGTAAAAAAAATATCGCCAAGTCCAAAAAATATCGCCAAGTAAAAAAAAATATCGCCAAGTCCAAAAAATATCGCCAAGTTAAAAAAATAAAAAGGTAAAATGAATATCGAAAAATTAAAAATTTGAAAGTAGGGTATTGAGATGGGGAATTTGTGTGTCTGTCTGTCTGTCGGTCGGTCTGTCGGTCTGTCTGTCCCCCCCTAATAACTTTTGAACGAACATTCCGATTTGGACAAAATTTTTTTTGTTGGAAAGATCTCGGCGAGTACAGCTCATTCCCGTGTTTGATTTTTCGATTTGAACAATTTTTGGTTCAACTTTGAACCGTTCAAACAACCTGTCCCGCGATGCTAACTTTTGAGTGAACAGTCCGATTTGAACAAACTTTTTTTTGTTCGAAAGGTCTTATCAAGGATACTTCATTCCCGTATTTACATTTCCGATTTGAACAATTTTTTGTTCAACATTGAACCGCTCAAGCAAGCTGTCACCCCTAATAACTTTTGAGTGAACAGTCCGATTTAAATAAACTTTTTTTTTGGTTCGAAGGATCTCAGCAAGAAACTTCATTACCGTATTTAAATTTTCAATTTGAACATTTTTTCGTTCAACATTGAACCGTTCAAGCAACCTTTCCCCACCTAATAACTTCTGAGTGAACCATCCGAATGGAATAAACTTTTTTTTTTTTTTTTTGTTGGAAAGATCTCGGAGAGTACAGCTCATTCCCATATTTGATTTTTCGATTTGAACAATTTTTAGTTCAACTTTGAACCGTTCAAACAACCTGTCCCACGATGCTTTCAGAAAAAAAATTTAACATTAGCACCTACGGGGAATTTAAGTTGAATGTTGATCCTGAACTTAAAGTCGGATTTCCTTCAAACTAACTTTGTAAGAAAATGGTTTTGATAAATAATGTTTGCAAAGTACTTTTCTGAGTAATCTTCTGTGAGGACTCTGATTCCGACTCCGACTCCGCAAACATGGCGGAAATGCAGGCTCAGAATAAAATGACTGACTGTGCAGACGATTTTTTGTTTATTTATTCATTTGTTTTATTTTATTTATTTATTATTATTATTATTTTTGGCAGACGATTTTTTTTATAATAAAAATGTTTCATTCACAAGGGTGTTTTATTCTTTGTTTGTATTTAACAACTGGCAACGGATTAAAAGTGAAATTCGAGACATTTTATCAACGGACGAGTTTTTTTTTTCTTTTTTTTTTTCCTTTCTTTGATAAAATGTGTTTTGATGTACTTTGTACTTTTATTTTATTTTTTTTTTTTTGAAAACAATTGAGGAATTTTTCTACGGAAGAACTGTAACAGTTACATTCTTTAAAAGGTGCGACAAAACTTTATTTACTCATTTATTTACTTTTTATGTGTCTATTTCATCTGATGAGAGGGGTATATTTTGCTTTTAGAAATCAGCTTTAAGTGCTAAAAAGGCATGTTTGACATAATTTTTAGTCTCAGATAATTAAGAGAACAATGATCAGATGCTAGAATGCCGATGACCATGTACGGGAAAGTAGGCTGGTTTAGTTCTTGACAGAACTTCTTGTTTCTCAGTTCAATTGTGAAGCAACGGCTGGAGCAAATTTAAGACGATTTGGTATACAAAGTTAAATGATGTTGCTGATCACAAATATGCGATAAAAAAGGTGGGTTTTCACAGAAAATTTAAAGTTGATGCCGATTTTTATATGAAGACGACCCCTTAACGACAATTTACCGATAGAAATTTATAGAACACATTATTCCTGAAAAAATAACATATTACACGTGTCTCTAGTGTTAATAGTCTTCGAAAACGAGCAAGTGTTTCGTTTTTTTTTTTCTATGACTGTACAATTGCTTCATTTGTGGCTTGTATGACCTAACAATAGAAGTTAGTAAAATAAGAAAAATTGACACTGCAGAAATTAAGTCAATTAATTATTATTATTTTATTTATTTATTTATTTATTTTTTATTTTATTTTATTATTATTTTTTTGGTTCTTCAATTTCTCATAACTTCGCTAAATAACTAGATAATAACTAGCATGCTAAATTTGAATTTCTGATCAAGAAATTAAATTTCCCGCAACTAATTAAAGAAAAGGAAGCAGCAGAGTTGTGTGTTGAAAAAGTTGAAGTTGTGTGTTGTTTCAAAACAAAACAAATGTTTTATTAGCTTGGATTTGGTAATCTCATAATTTATTTTATCTAAAAATCTTATCTCGCTCATTTTTATTTCCAAGAAATGCTTTTTTTGTAATGAAATTTGATTTTTTAGCCTAATATATATATTTTAATAAAATTATCTTAATTCTATGTTAAAAATGCAAGGAAATGATATCATATTTAGAGATGTTAACAAAGACTGAAAGCATAAACTCAAATATGTATAGTTCATATTAACATCAGATCTGTAACATTCATCAGATCTGTAACGGCTTAAAAGTGAGTAATCTAAGGAGGGGGTAAATAACTTCCTTGACCTTCCCCCTTTTATTTTCTTGCATTTAGACCCAATTTAGACTTAAAATCCAATATTAGTTTTTTTCTGCAAAAAATTTTTTTTTTCAGAAAACTCCAACTTCAAATTGGCACTTTTCTAAATATTGGCTCATCTGTCTTATTTAGGACACTGTATCAAAAATGTTCAAGCACAATTCTTGCTTTTTTTACGCATCCCGATTCAGTTGTTCATCTACTTATGCTGTCACGTGCTGTTTTTGATCCAAGGTGAAGTTTTGTAGGATTAAGGAACAAATCGTCAGTTCGAGTCGTTTTTTCAATTCCTTCATCCTAAAGAAATTTTTTCTTGGCATTTTTGATCAATACGCATGTCAGAATTTGCTCTCCACGAAGTAAAAAACAATGTACTGCCATACTAGGACCGATTTAAAAGACTAAAAATTAACAAAGTGCATTCATTTTCAAATTTTGGCTTCCAAACTTTCTCATCTTCTTTACACGAGAACTAAAGAGCTTTTGAGATTTTGATTATTTATTCAGCAATCTCTGCACTAAATAAATGAACAATACAGTCTCGCCCTCCCTCCACCAATCACATTTTAGGGGATATTTGCATAAAATCTGACTTTTGTCTAAACTTTTGCAACAGTGGAAAAAAAAAATGTTTTTTGCAATTTCCGATTTTCGTTTCGGTAATATTTTTAAAAACTCCAGACACGTATTTGGGAACCTATTGCCTACCTGCAGCAGAAGTTTGAAAGTATTTAGTCGAGTAGTTTTCTTTTTAATGATATATTTGCATTTTATGTAAACTTGTGCATCGCAGTGTAGATATGATGATTTTATGAAGCCTCGTGGATTTCAGCTCGGGTACCGTGGGTGGGTTGACAAGTGTTTTAAGAAAATAAAATAAATAAGTAAAATTATACCGGCCAAAACTTTGTTTATTACCTTAATTATATTATTATACGTCAGTTGACTGCATAAACATGTTTTTAAAAAAAACTATTTTAGTCATTTCAAATCGATTGGAAATTTAGTATGTTATAGTTTTAATGATACTTAAATCGGAAAAAAATATTCAGCTAGCTTTATGTGGGTGGAAAACCTACCAGCTGACGCAATAAATAGTGCGTCGTGTTAAGTCAAAGCGACGTGAGCACTATTTATTGCTTCATCTGAAATGTTTTTCGCCCACATAAAGCCAGCTGAATATTTTTTTCCGATTTAAGTATCATTCAAACTATGACATACTAAATTTCCAATCGATTTGGAATGACTATTTTTTTTTAAATATGTTTATGCAGTCAGCTGCAGAAGCTTCATAAAATCATCGCATCTCTTACAGAAATGAAAATTAGCTGACATGAAACGACAGACCAAAATATGTCGCTGGCTCCCGGACTATTGTCCTTTCTTAGTGTGAATGCATTGTTACGTTGTAAATGGTTTCTTATCCTATAAAAGGGTACGTACAGGTCCATCATTTCAAGCTTTCCAGGGAGGGGAGGGCAAAGGGTAAAAACACAGTACAATTTCACCAGAAAACAACAAAAACCACGCCCACTTTTATGTAAATACATTGATCTCTCAAAGTCCGGGCCCCCCTGCCCTCCTAAATGACGAGCCTCTGTACGTATGGCATGTGTGTGCTGTGGAAGTCAGACTTCACACCAAATTGGAATAGCGAAGCAGCTCACCCTAAATTGCCAGCCTCGCTGGCATAAGAAAACAACAAAATTTTCTTGTTTTCGACCTACCATAGAAATTGCTGACACTAGAAATGTGTCTTTGTTTTACATTTTCGTAAATACATTTCACTAAATTTCTGATTAAATTTTTCACGCAATTTCATTAGAGCACGTAAAGTCTAAAAGCTATCTATTTTCCTTGTTAAGAGCTGAGTCTTAAAACCCTTGAGGTTGTAAAGACTTTTTAAAACTTTTTAGAGCACTTAAGATAATTTATTTAAGCATTATAAAAAAATACAGTTTGCTGCTGTCAAACATGCTGTGTTAAAGTTTGCAGAGTTAATACCGTGGGAAAAAATGCAAAATACTCTATTCTTTGAAGATTTTTTTTTTTTTTATAGTGTTCCTGAGGTTGTTATGGTGATAATTTTGCTCTCAAGATGCTGTTTTTTTCTACTCAAAGGTAAAATGAAAGCATTTTAATCTAGCATGTACATGAAAATTGTTTTCACTTTGGAAACGTATCTAAAATTTTTAGTTTTAGTATTGTAACGAGTCCGTAGCACCTTCAACTTTCTTTAAATGAGCATTCCAATCTTAAGGAAGTAACTATAAAATTTATTTACAAGTATGTACACTATTTACAATAGGAGCAGGAAACAATTGCTAAACATCCAGCAATTAGTAGTAAACAGTACACTGTACTCTCAACAGTAACTCAGCACCACGTATCTAACGTGAACAGTAATTAAGCAATTACAAAAGCAAAACAACCATTCGCCCAAGCGAATGAAAACGAGCATCTCAGAAATCCAATCTGAGAAAAACTAACTGACTGTGTTTGGGGCCAGCTATTTATACTCTCAAGGAAACCACTACTACGTTCTAGCAAAATCCGGAGTGTTCCGATTCATTCATAATTTGAACAATCCATTCACGAAACTTCTAGTATAAAAAGAAAAACCACGCGAAAATGTCTTCACGCTTATTAAATGTAGGGCAAGTGTAAAAACTACAAAACGTTACAGGGCCGGTATACAAGTTATAAAGGTGATATCTTCAGATACTTTTGCAACATGACGTCAGATAAAACCAAAACTAATGAAAATGATGCAAGGCAGGAAAAACAACAGCTATTTACAAGATTTGTAACATTGCCCCCTTCCCAAGGACTGCACGTCCCAGGCAGTACAATCCCCAGAAAGGAAGCAAGGGAAAATTACAGATGCACACATTACATGATGACCAATTATAAACATGATAAACAATAACAATGAGAACATGAAAGAAATAATAACATTGATAAAGTAATATTACAGACAATTAAAGGCAAAAGGTTTTTACAAAATTTACAAACAAATTACCATGGTAGCTTTAGATTTATTTTACGAACTATGGCCATAGTATGGGGCTAGCCGATCATAATGTACAACTCTAGGTTTTGAATGTGATGACTTCTGGATCCTCACTACGACGTCGTTCAGCCGGTGGAGGACTGTGTAGGGTTATCCCAATGCGACTGCAATTTGGGTGATAGACCTTTACGTCGGATGGAATTCCACAGCCACACCTTGTCACCTTCTTGAAAGTCATGGCCAGTGGACCTTGTGTCGTATCGGGTCTTCATTTTCTCCGTCGCGATGTTGATTCGCTCCCGTGCGAAGTGATGAACGTCTTCCAACCGGGCCTGGAGATCCTGGACGTACTCCTCAGGCGATGAAGGCGCATCTGGAGGGAGACCAAAGACGAGATCACAAGGTAGCCGAAGCTCTCGGCCGAAGAGCATCTGTGATGGGGAATATCCGGTGGTCTCGTGGACAGCACTGCGGTAGGCCAGCAGGAACAGAGGAAGTTTCTTGTCCCAATCCTGTTGATTTTTGGAGACCATAAGCGAGAGATAATTAAGGATTGTCCTGTTAAATCTCTCCACCATACCGTCCGATTGTGGGTGTAGTGGTGTCGTTCGAGTTTTCTCAATTTTAAGGATTTTACATAGACCCTTAAACATAGCCGAGATGAAGTTTCTCCCCTGATCGGAGTGGATCTGCAAAGGTGTCCCATATCTCGAGATCCAATGCTGAACTAGAGTCTCTGCTACAGTGGTAGCTTCTTGATCCGGAATGGAATATGCTTCGGGCCATTTGGTGAAATAGTCAATGGAAACGAGGATGTATTTGTTCCCATCAGCAGTTTTCGGTAGAGGACCAAGAACGTCGATCCCGATTCGTTCGAAAGGAGCTCCTACGTTGTAAAGATGTAGTTTCCCGCGGCTTCTTCTCTTCGGTCCTTTACGGGCAGCACAGGCGTCGCAAGAATGGCACCATTTCTCCACGTCATCCTTCGCCTTGCTCCAGAAGAAGCGCTCTCGAACCTTGTGGAGGGTTTTCAAGATACCAAAGTGTCCTCCAGTCGGATTACTGTGCAATTCCTTTAGAACGTCAGGAATCCTTGATCTGGGAAGGAGTAACTGCCATTTAAATGCTTTGCCATCGTCAGATTCCCATTTCCGATACAGGACGCCATTCCGCAACTGGAGAGATTTCCATAGAGCCCAGTATCTTTTCGTTGCAGGACTGTAGATAGAAACGTCTTGCCAACTAGGTCGCCGACTGTCTTTTTCCATTAACTCTATGATAGGCTTTAGGTCTGGGTCTTCAAGCTGATCTTTTCTTACTTGGTCGTCACTCCATGGATCCGGATCTGAAGATGATGAAGCAGCAGTAACTTGACAGGCAGTAGGGATTGTCGTCCCGTACTGTTTCTCTATTCGGGAGCAATAATGGCAGTTCTCGGAACAAGGTCTTCTTGATAATGCGTCAGCATTACCGTGTGACAAACCTTTTCGGTGCTTAATCTCGATGTCATATTTCTGGAGCCGCTGTATCCACCTGGCTACCTGGCCCTTTGGATTCTTGAAATTCAAAAGTCAAGTTAAAGAGGCATGATCAGTCCGGAGCAGAAATTTACGGCCGTAGAGGTAATGATGGAAATGTTCTACAGCTTTAACTATGGCGAGCAATTCCTTTCTCGTGACACAATAATTTCGCTCAATAAACTTGGATAAGCATTTGCTCCAGTAGGCGATGACATGCTCGTTACCGTCTATTTCTTGAGATAAAACAGCTCCAACGCTCTCGTGGCTCGCATCAGTGTCAAGTATGAAGGATTTTTCAGGCTGAGGATAAGAGAGAATAGGCGTTGATGTTAAAGCCTCCTTCAGCTGTAGAAATGCATCCTCGCATTCTTTGGACCATTCAAATTTTTGTTTGCTCTCCGTCAGCTTATGCAAAGGTCGTGCAATATTGGAAAAACCCTTCACAAACTTTCTGTAGTACGTGCAGAGCCCCAGGAAACTTCGCAGCTGATGGACATTTTCGGGGCGGCTCCAATTCTTGACTGCAGATACCTTATCTGGATCTGTTCGTACACCTTCGGAAGAGATAATGTGACCAAGGTAGTTCACCTCACGGCGGAACAAATTACAGTTGGACGGGCTTAACTTCAGGTTGGCTTTCTTAAGCTTTTGCAGCACCTTCCTAAGATTAGCCAAATGTTCCTCAAAACTACGTCCTATGGTGATGATGTCGTCCAAGTAGACAAGACAGGATTCATAAGAGAGTCCTCTTAACACTGATTCCATAAGACGCTGAAACATGGCTGGTGCATTGCAGAGGCCGAAGGGCATCACTTTAAACTGCCACAAGCCTTGTCCGGTTGTAAACGCCGTCTTCTCTCGGTCGTTGGGGTGTATCTCCACCTGCCAGTAGCCGCTCTTTAAATCCAGGGTCGAAAACCACTTGTGTCCGGAAAGGGTGTCTAAAGTGTCATCGATCCGTGGAAGAGGGTAACTATCCTTCTGGGTGATGTCATTCAGGCGTCGGTAATCAACACAAAATCTGGTGGAGCCGTCTTTCTTTCGGACCAAGACGATAGGTGATGCCCAAGGACTGGATGAGGGTTCGATGACGTCATTCTCCTGCATCTCTTTCAAGAGGATCTCAACCTCTTCCTTCTTGGCGAACGGTAGTCGTCTTGAATGCTGCTTGATAGGGGGATGATCTCCAGTGTCGATCCTATGCTGCGTTAAATTCGTGCGACCAACATCTTCGGATGTAGATGAAAACACCTGCTTGAAGTTGTCCACCAATTTCTCCGCAGCGTATCTTTGATCCTTCGATAATGGTGCACTCCCAATTAATTTCGAAGTCAAGGACTCAGAAGACACAGCGGAGGAGGAATCAATTCTTCTGATGATGTAGTTTACGGGAGTACAAGTTGCCAACACTTCTCCTTCCTTAATATTCCTCGGTCTTTCACTTACGTTGGCGACTCTCACTGGAACTGCATTTATTGAAAGGTCCACAAGCGTAGATGCCACTACTACTCCTTTTGGGCTATTATTCTGGTTAGGATATTCAATGAGGCCGAATTTAAAGCTGTTGTTTTCCCTGAGGGAGCCAGGTATTAGTACTTCTGATCTAGAGGGAATCAATAAATCTGTTTGGGCTATTATTTGATGAGCGGATTTTAAGTTATTTTCGGTGTTGAAAATTGCTATGTCTTCCCTCATCGAGTGCAGCTCATTATTTTTAAAGTCGATAGAAAAATCAAATTTTCTCAAAAAGTCCAGTCCAAGAATGAAGAGATCTGTAATGTCAGCGACGAATGCCGTGTGATGGTAAGTGGCGCTCCCGAACATTATTTCTAAGTTCACTTTTCCTTCAATCTCGATTTTGTCACCTATCACAGTTTGGAGAGTAACGCAGGGCGGCGTCCATAAGATCTTGAGTCCAAATTGACGAGCCACATCAGTCTTAATAATGGTAACGTTGGCTCCTGTGTCCACAATCATTTCGCAGGGAAACCCATTCACATAAGCGTAAATGAAGAGTCCATTGCAGCCGCCACTTCTTGGGGAAATCTGGAAAACTTTGGGAGACGCCTTCTTTTCTTGGCGAGCTTCGCAATTCCTTCGTACGTGGCCCTCACCGCCACTTATTCCAGCACTCAGTGTTTGTCTACCTTGGTCTTTGCGAGCTGCAATCTTCTTCAGGGTCCCCGACATCTCTTTGATTTGTCGCTCAATGTCCGAGAGACGAGTTGAGTTTGAATCCTGGCCACTCACTTCTAAGCCCCTGATTGAATGGCGATCCTTGCGGGATGTGCTGTACAGCCTCGAACTTCATTGCGTAGACCAGACCGGATTTAAGATCCTTAATGTCCGCCATCCGGAGAGCTGTCTGAATTTCTGGATTTCGCACTCCATCTATGAAGTAGTTCAGGGCCAGGCTATCGCAAACACCCGAAGGACAGTCCGAGAAGGCGAGATGGGAAAGCCTCTCAACGTCTGCTGCAAAAACTTGCAAAGTCTCTCCAGCCCTCTGGAGTCGGGGTTTGAGCTGAAGTTGGCTGAATTCTTTTTGGCATGATTCGCCAAAGCGAAGCTCCAAGGCTGATGATAAGGCTTCGAAGTCACGGTGCTTGTCCTCTGGGAAGGTTTGTAGTATTTCAGCTGCATCCCCTCTCAGCGAGGCTGCAAGTTGACAGGCTTTCGTGGAAGAGTCCCAGGAGTTTGCTTCTGCAACGATGAGGAACTGCTTCTTGTAAATATTCCACGAGGTCTTCCCGTCAAATGTGGCCAGTTTAATGGATGGACGAGAAGTTCCAGTTGTAGCTACACAGTCACTTGAGTTGTTGCAGGATGCTGATAACTTCGATTCAAGTTCTTTAATTTTCTTTTCCACATTGTTTTCTACTGTGGTGATTCGATTATCAACCTGTCAACTTTCTCTTCTAGAGCCTCCACTTTATTTTCCATATTGGTAAATTCACTTTCCACCAAACTTTTCATTGACGTTAGATCGCTTTTAATTTCTTCAGCTAGATCATTTTTCAATTGTTCTTGATTAGTTGCCAGATCAAATTTTAATTGTTCTTGATTAGTAGCCAGCTCATTCTTTAATTGTTCTTGATTAGTAGCCAGATCATTTTTTAATTGTTCTTGATTCGCGGCCATGTCATTTTTAACAGCGTTGATCGCATCGAGGAGTTGTTTCAGTTGTTCATCCATTGCTCGAGTAATTACCATAAACTTCCGAAGTCAAAAAGTCCTCAGGAAGAAAAGTCCAAGTTCACAGATAATTCCAAGAAAGTCCTTGAAGATGCCCCACTTTGGGCGCCAAAATTGTAACGAGTCCGTAGCACCTTCAACTTTCTTTAAATGAGCATTCCAATCTTGAGGAAGTAACTATAAAATTTATTTACAAGTATGTGCACTATTTACAATAGGAGCAGGAAACAATTGCTAAACATCCAGCAATTAGTAGTAAACAGTACACTGTACTCTCAACAGTAACTCAGCACCACGTATCTAACGTGAACAGTAATTAAGCAATTACAAAAGCAAAACAACCATTCGCCCAAGCGAATGAAAACGAGCATCTCAGAAATCCAATCTGAGAAAAACTAACTGACTGTTCAAGGCCAGCTATTTATACTCTCAAGGAAACCTCTACTACGTTCTAGCAAAATCCGGAGTGTTCCGATTCATTCATAATTTGAACAATCCATTCACGAAACTTCTAGTATAAAAAGAAAAATCACGCGAAAATGTCTTTACGCTTATTAAATGTAGGGCAAGTGTAAAAACTACAAAACGTTACAAGGCTGGTATACAAGTGATAAAGGTGATATCTTCAGATACTTTTGCAACATGACGTCAGATAAAACCAAAACTAATGAAAATGATGCAAGGCAGGAAAAACAACAACTATTTACAAGATTTGTAACAGTATATTACTGGGACCTAACATAACTTTCACGTGAGTTTATTCTTTGGGTTTTTAAATATAAAATTGCGTAACCTTGTTAATACTCTAATTCTAGAAAAATAGTCATTCAAAGGCCAGGTTTTTTTTTTTTTTTTTGAAAGGGAAAAAGGTTAAGCAATGAATCCTTTAACAAATCATAACAACGCTTCTAAATGGTTTAGTTTTTTAATGATTAGTGGACAATGTGTTATGTTCTCTAGAATTTATTTGAAAAATTATGACCTAAAATTACCATTATATTATGTTCATCAAAATTTTGTGTCTTTTTCAATGATTTCAAATAAAGTGATGTCAACGGTATGATCATTTACGCGCAAAATACATTTGATGTAAGACAAAAAATAGCATGCATATAATGATATATTCACCTTTCAATACGTTTTAAGAGAAAAGGAAGTTACAGGTTAAATAATCATGTTTGCTATAAACAGTTTCAATTCAATAAAGTAGCTGATTCAAAAAAGCAGTTATTTTAATAAATCTGGATTTCGTTCCGTTTTTGACAATTTGACTCATTAAAGCGGCTAATTCAATTAACTACTGATTCATTTAACGGGCCTTAACTGTGTTTTTAAACTCCAGAGTCGTGATTGCCCATTTATGGGCGATACACTTTCAAAACCATAGCTCAATGGTGCATAAAGTTGACATTACTAAATTAACAGTTAGAATGCACCTCCTCGAAAGGGAGACGAATCCATTGCAGGCTCTACAGGTAGAAAACCATCCCTTAAGATTGGTAGGGTTTTTTTTTTTTTTTTTTTGACCCCCAATTTCAACTTGTTTTGCCCTTGTGTGTATCTTAACTCATTAAAGCTGCATTTTACAATTTTGGAACTTAAACTTTTGTCATTTACCAAATTGGCAATAATTAGGTTAGAAGGATTAGGAAGAAGAACTGGTTAATTAAAGCAAAACCACAATCGTGCATCTCTGAGCATAAAACCAGAAACTGTTCTCTTTAAATTCCCAAGAAAGGTGCGTGACAAAGGCGTACCGTGGTTTTTGCGTGGGAGCAATTCACTGTAAAATGTTTATGAGTTTTGTTCAATTGGGCAGTAACTTTCTGTGATAAATAGATATATGGTGCTTAAAATGTAGGACAAACGATTTTTTCTTGCCTACTTTCCCATTAAAACAATAAATAAATAAAAATAACTCAATGCGCTTTAAAAAAAATTCCGAAAGTCCAGAAAAAAAATCAAAAAGGAATTTGAAAAAAAAAAAAAAAAAAAGAAAAAAAGAATTATTTCAACAGTTACAAATTAGCAAGTAGTGGTTTTAAATGGGAAAAAGTATGTCTGTCGGTCTGTCTGCCCCCCCCCCCCCCAACTTAATAACTTTTCAATGGCTAGCTCGGTTTGAATTAAGGCTCATTCCACGGTGACTGACGTTACAGTTTGACTCTATTTTAAAATTAAAAATTCAGTACTGACTGGAAATTAATTTTTCCCCTTGAATTTGAACTAGAATGTCATCACAGAGTATACTAAAATTCTGTTCATAATTCATTAGGCATGAGGAATTTTTTTTTTTCATAAATTATGGGGAATCAAGCATATGTGACTGATGTTACACAAAAGCGACATCACTAAAATTGACTTTTTTTCAATTTGAAATCCTTTTTAAACTAATTGCGTGAAACACAAAAAATAAAATTTCCGAATAGAGACTTCATACATTATGAAAATACTTATCTTGATGGAAAAAACTGAAAAACTGATAGCACAAAAAGCATGAAATAGGTGTGACTGATGTAACAAAGATTTCGCGACTGATTTAACAATAACAAAACATTGCTACAATAATAAATAATGTCTCTCTAATTATGAACAAAGCATATGTTTTGCCTAAAATTGAAGTTAAATTATAAGAAATAAAGAACGGCAACAACATCTTAGTTACACTAATTAAGTTTTACACATTAATTTTTAATAAATTGCCCTCTTAAGATAACTACTTGTGGGGAAGGCTAATTTTTTTATTACTTTTTCTTTTGAATAGTAAATTTCATTCACATTGTTAGGCCATTTACAAATATTTTACTGCTCAAAACTTAACGTTAACTGACTACTTATATTTTTGAATGGCACTAATTTCACCTCATAGAATTGACCATCATATTCCACAAGAACCCTCTCTCTCGCTGCAGCCTTCAATTTCGGAACACATTTTGCTAAATTAGACTTCAAGAAACTGTTTTGAACTTTTGGTGATTCAGAAAATCACTACCAAAAAAAAATGTTACTACTAATTACCTACTCAAGCTTCTGATTTATTAAAAACTATTACTCAAATATAACTTATAGCTTCTAGGAGTATTGCATGTGTTTTAGCGTCTTATCTCTTCAGATTTATCATTATTCCAAGCAGTTTTGACATTTTTCAAGATTGGTGCATGTCTCCTAAGATCATATAGGGTCCAAAATTACTTAACCATGTTCTGTTTTCATTGAAAAACACTTTGATTTAACGGCCATACACGGAGAGTTAGGAGTATTTGTTTGCCTAGTTTCAATTTAAAAAGCAAAAATGGGAAGGTTCTATTTAAAACCGGGCTCTTTTGTGCTCTACATTTTCTTGTATTCATTTTCCTAATTTAGCTTTTTTTAAAACTTGATTCTAAACTTACTGTGAACTTACTAGATGATGAACTGAACTACTAGATGATCACTAAAAACAAAATTATTTTTTCTCTTTTTTCTCTGCTCATTTTATCATACACTGTTTTTGATTTACTAATCTTCATGTGTTCCGTCATTTTAAAATTCTCTCACCTAATATGTTGCCTTTTTGCAGCAGTTAGTGCCATTTGTATGCTTTATTTAAAGCATCTTAGTGAAAAGAGAAATGTGACTGATGTTACTGTGACTGATGTTAAACATTTTAAGCAAGTTTTAAATATATTAATTCAACTACTTTTAAGTATTTAAGTGAAGAATATTAAAGATATCATCACAAATGAAGATAATATGACTTGTTGTAATCTTGGGTTTAGTTTTGTTGAAGTAAAACAAACTTTTATACTATTTTGTGACTGACGTTGCATAAATGTGAGGACTAATTTATAAAAATTGTTTACAAAATAATTATAACAGTTTGAAGCTTCTTTGTTGACTTAATCTCTTCATTCGTAAATTAAATTTCAATAAAAAAATAAAACTGTAGACATACCAGTTAATTTCATTAGTAAAAAAACAGATGAACTTTCAATAGCTTTAATACAAGAAAACATGTGCATAAAATGATTTTGTCAAAACTTACCTGTAAAACTTACAAGAAATAAGTTTATAGCCTTTTTAGCGTTATTTTATAAAAATTCATTCTTTTTTACATCATATGAAATCAAAAAACTATTGGTGCATTGAATTTTTTTTGCATGTGTGATATCTCCAGTTTCGTGAAATTGCCCTAAACTTTCTTTTGTACGAGAGATCTCGGCGAGGAAACCTTCTTCACAAAGGTCACTTTTAATTTGAATAAGTTTTTGTTCAACTTTGAACCGTTCAAACAACCTGTCCCGCGTTACTAACTTTTTTAGTAAACAATCTGATTTTAACAAGCTTTTTTTTGTTCGAATGATTTCAGCAAGAATACTTTATTCCCGTATTTAAATTTTCGATTTAAACAATTTTTCGCTCAACATTGAACCATTCAAACAACATGTCCCCACCTAATAGCTTTTGAGTGAACTGTCCGATTTGAACAAACTTTTCTTTTATTCGAAAAATCTCGGCAAGGACACCTCATTTCCATACTTCACTTTTGGATTTGAACAATTTTTCGTTCAATTTTGAACAGTTAAGTAAACTTAAAAACTGATGTAGATCCCGAACATACAGGAATAAATAAAATAATGCAGGTGACATAAAAATTTAGAATACTGTCAAGAAGCTTAATGATTTTTTGTAATTTAACCAATTAACTGGGTTCCAAAAAAATACGATTCTATGTCTACCTCTAAAATGCCATAGAACCAAAAAAGAAAAACTGTTTATTTTGACATTTTGAATTCAAATTATGTTTTCTGCAACGTCGAATCGCGATAGGTACGCGCGTGTGCTCTTTCGCACCATGTGCTGCATGGACCATAGGGTGGTCACAAAAAATCAATTTTCGAATTTCTTTTGTGGCACCCCCCTAAAATGTGCCATTGAGATAGAAAACATGTTTTGCAAGGTTTTAGCTTAATCGGATAATATTAACACGTGCCGCAAAGAGGGTAAAGTTAAGAAAAACAGCGATTTTTAGCCAAAAAATTGTAGTTTTTACTCTGTAAAACCAAAACTACTGATCCTAGAAGCTGTATTTTGGTCTCATTTTGTAGGAAATTTCATTATCTTTAAGTCTAATCTTATTTAAAGTTTCGAAAAAAATGATTAAATATTTTTCAGAATTTTCACAAGTCAGGCTGCAACGCAAATCCTCGAAATTGCAAGTAACATGGGGAATTTTTTTTTTCAACTAATCTTTTGAGGCACCCTCCTAAAATGTGCCAATAGACTAGAAAATGAGATTTGCAAAGTTTTAGCTTAATCAGATAATATTACCACGTGCCTCAAAGTGGGTAAAGTTACGAAAAACAGCGATTTTTAGCCAAAAAATCGTAGTTTTTCCTCTATAAAACCAAAACTATTCACCTTAGAAACTTTATTTTGGTCTCATTTTGTAGGAAATTTAATTCTCGTTAAGGGCTATTCCATTAATTTTTGCTATCATGTCCAAAGTATTTATTTGGCATTTTTCAGGTTAAATCGTAGAGTATATCAAAAATAAGAAATTTTCATGCAAAAACCTAAAATCATTACAATATTCAATTACATTTATTTGCTTATTGTTGGATTTACTTTGTCAATTAAAAAAGGGGTATTTTAGCGGTACTTTAGAAATAAATGATACAAATTCCTGTGTTAAAATAGAGGAATTAAGGGGTTAAGACGGAAAGCAAAGAGTTAAAATGACAATAAAAGCTTTAATGCACCGTTATACTTATACTGTTAAATTATATAACATTATTTTACTACTCTTTACATACAAACTAAGTTGCTGATGGCTTGGATGGGATACCTTTTGATAAATGAGGAAACTGCCTGCATTTAGCATACAGCATTAACTTGTAATAAAAGCTACCGTTGCTCTTTGTCTTTCGTCAAAGAGGAACTGAACCCTGGGATTAATTTTACACCTCTTTCAGCTGTGTCATGGAACGCCATTAAACTATTTACTATCTTTTTAGCTTTAGTATAAAATTGGTTTTTACACGATTTATAGGGGTATATATTGTAATCGTCCCTAGGATGCAGCTTTTTAATTTCACAACAAGAAAGTTTCAATTTTCGCCTAAATTGCTTATTTTTAATCTTCTCATCTTCTGTACCGGCTTTGAATTGCTTTTTATCTAACACAGATCATTCAGCTAGAAATTTTTGAAAAATATTTGCTTGAGGACCAACAGATGTACTTCCATTTTGCAACTAAAAACTGCTTTTAAAACAACTTCTAAGATGCGGTGGAAACATGCTGAATACGGAAAATATTTCTGTAACAACGCAGGTTTCCTGAAAGCTACCACTATTTTCAGCAGTGATATAAATTTTTTCAACTGAGCCCCAATGCTCAACTACTGAATATACAGCACTTACTTGTACACGCCCGTGCTGTTTTTAAGGATGGGAACACCTATCATCTGCTCTTCAACACCACTAGTTATCAGAATTGTTAGCCTCTAAATTGTCTTTGTTAAGTAAAAAAAAAAACTGGATGATATTTCTTATCCCAATACACAACAGCTCCTTCTCTAAGTCCAAATTCCTAAATCGATTTTTGATAAGATTAAATCTTTATTGACGAAATTGCTGTCCACAAAAGGGTATGACGTTTCTACTGAAAATTAAATTTGACGGTCATGATTTAATGTCTCTTCTATAGCTGCTACTATCCGTTCTACGAATCCCGATGAGAAGCATCAAAGTGGTTATCAAAGGAAAATCCTTTGGTTTTAAATGGCATTTTTGGATCTCTCGGCATTCTTCGCAGCTTTCTCCTCTCACCATACAGTTTTTCTGGGTTTGTAACGTAGGTTTTAGATTGTTTGGTTGGCATCTTAGCTTTTTCACAAAAAATGAGAACTCCCTTTGGTTACACTGTCAAAACTGCGGGTGACGCAGGGGTGCCAATAAGAAAGCTGGGGTGGAAGCAAGGTGACATGGGGTGCCATTGCGAATTTGAAATGCTCTTTTCGTACCAAAAGGCCTCTCAGAAAGTGCCTAATGCTTTTTGTAGAGCGCCATCGGCACCCTTTAGGCTAGCGCATGCTCAGTGAGACATCTGAAAGGCACCCCTGATAGCCTGCGGCTGCGCATTGCGACTCCAAGGTCTCATCATCATCATCAACCATTTGAATGGCGGACATCTTGTTTACGTCGACACGACAGAATTTTTGATGCAGTGTTTTCACAGTCTTTGATTTCACCTTGACAAAATTTAGTTTATTACAAAAATATATTAATTCTTCATTTTAATCTTCAAATTCTTACGTAAGTAGATGCATTTAATCATAGTTCTAAGGTTTTCCAACATATTGCAATCATTTCAAATTGTTCAACGGAAATTTATCTCTTTGTAGCGATTCTCTTTTTGCCGCGTAGACACAGCCAACAAGCAGCAGAACGCGAAGGAAAGGAAAAAAAAAAACTCTGCCTGACTCTTTCTTTCTTATTTGTTTTTATCATGCGTATATGTATGCCATGATTTGCATTTTGTGCTTTCGCTAATATCTTTCGTTGGCGTTATTGATAACGAATGCTGAGTTCGTCATTACCAGAGCTTACTTTTTTTTTGTTCCCTCAGTTGAAATGAATAGATCCTTAAAATATATTTTGATTTTTAATCTGTCGAGAAACTGGATGTTTAACAAAAACTGCTTTTCGAATACCCCTATATTTTAGTCCTTTAGTTTAGATATTTAAATGTCGAACTATACATACGTATTTAATATGTTACTCCTGATTAAAATTTTAGAAGTTAATGAAACGATTCATCTTTTTATTGATAGAATAATACAACTGAATATTTTTGATTGTATTTAAAAGGGATCCATAAAATACCCCCCCCCCCTCTTCATTTTCGGTGCAGATAATGCAGTAGTAAATATCAATAGCATTTTAAAACTACTGAGTTGAATCCAAGTCATGAATTCTTTTAAAATATGTTGGAAAGTCTAAAATGTGAGAAAATGCCTTATAATACAAGTTTCGATCATTTTCAAATCGGAATTCAAGGTGAAAATGTACCAGGACTTCGTGAATAAATACAATAAATAAAAGTAAACACAATTGAAAAACAAAAACGCACACAGCACAGGGGGGATCTGCAATAGTGAAAATTGAGGGTGCCATTATGCTCTCCTATACGGTTCCATCTTTCACCCGCGCTGCTCGTTGAATTGAGGGTGCCAATTTTTCACCCAAGCCAAGGGTAAAATCTATGCTCCCTACTGGGTGCCGCTGCTGTTACAAGCGTTTCACCCCGGAAAGGTGCCAATTGCAACCAGTAGTTTTAACAGTGTACTTGAAGCTTTTCTGAACATCAGTTCAATTCGACGCAAGTTTTAAAGATAGAAGTTAACTTGGAACCTGTGATTTGATGAGACATGCGGCTATTAAAAATTGTCTTTCTGTCTTAACTTTAAGCTTGTTGATCTCTGGAAACCGAAGGTGGAGCCATTCTCCATTAAATCTTAAAGATTGTGTCCGCTTGAAGACTTGCAAAGCGAACAACTATGAATACTATATTTATAAAGTGTTGTAGGGTGTCCTAATGATTTCTCGGCCCTCCCACAATAGATATGGCGATTGCACCTTTCGATAATGGGAAATCATAGTTTTCTCCCTTTCCCAGGGGGTCGAAAGCCCTAACAAGGTAGAGCTTTTTAAGCTAATATTCAGCTCTGACAGCTAAGGAGGAAAGCAGCGTTTTGTATTTGAAGGGGGGGGGGTTAAGAGATGAAAGGGTTAAGTGACAAAACAGAAATTGCGAATAATTAAAGTTCAAAGTTTTATTGTTGTAGTTATTGCAGCTTTTTTGCTTTCTGGTTTTGTCATTAGTGTGCGTATGAAATTGGTCTATTAATATCTACTGTTTGATTTACCAAGTTTTATTCGCTCACCTGTATCTATTGCTTACCATTGTAGAGAGTGTTCATTTTTTAAAATGTAACTTAGCCCCTTCATCCTTCAAGCCCTTCATTTATGGCTTGTACTGCTCATTTCATAAGTTATACTCGCAGTTATTTATTTTATCTATAAGTTTCAAACACATAAATTTATTATATATTCGTAATAATATTGCTGTTTTTCTCTAAAAAGTCAACGTTATCCGTAGATTTCATCAAATTTACTAAAAGATCTTATTAATTTCCATTTTAATGATTTATTTTTTTCTAAGCAATTTCGAGGATTTACGCTGCAACCTGACTTGAAAATTTCTGAAAAATATTCAATCTTGTTTTTCGAGACTTTAAATGAAATTAGACTTAAAGAAAATGAAATTTCCTACGAAATGAGATCAAAATAAAGCTTCTGAGATGAATAGTTTTGGTTTTGTGGAGGAAAAACTACGATTTTTAGCTAAAAATCGCTGTTTTCCGTAATTTTACCCACTTTGAGGCACGTGTTAATATTATCCGATTAAGCTAAACGTTTACAAATCGCGTTTTCTAGCCCATTGGCACATTTTAGGGGGGGGGGGTGCCGCAAAAGATTAGTTGAAAAAAAATTTTCCCCATGTTACTTGTGACCACCCTAATGGACCCCCTTCGGGGACTAGTGAGCAGTTAACGGGAGGTGGAGCACTGGAGCGCGAAACTTGGGCAGACTGCCAATCTGGAAGAGAAACCACACGAGGTGCCTTTAGAGGACAGGCTGATTTCTCCGACACTTTGGTTCCATGACATCCTTGAATCCAGCTTTGTTACAGGTATTTGAAACACATTAATATTGTTACAAATCTTGTAAATAGTTGTTGTTTTTCCTGCCTTGCATCATTTTCATTAGTTTTGGTTTTATCTGACGTCATGTTGCAAAAGTATCTGAAGATATCACCTTTATCACTAGTATACCGGCCCTGTAACACTTTGTAGTTTTTACACTTGCCCTAACTTTAATAAGCGTGAAGACATTTTCGCGTGGTTTTTTTCTTATCGCTAGAATTTGTGAATGGATTACGTAATGAAACAAAATATTCCAGGTTTTTCTCGAATAGTGTAGACATTTCTTTCCGTGTATAAATAGCTGGCCTTGAACACAAGTCAGTCAGTTGCTTTCAGATTTGATTCTGGTGACTCGTTTTATTCGCTATTCGCTTGGGCGATGTTTTGCTTTTGTAATTGCTTAATTACTGTTCACGTTAGATACGTGGTGCTGAATTACTGTTGAGAGTACAGTGTACTGTTTTGCTACCTAATTGCTGGATGTTTAGCAATTGTTTCCTGCTCCTTTTGTAAATAGTGTACATACTTGTAAATAAATTTATAGTTACTTCCTCAAGATTGGAATGTTCATTTAAAGAAAGTTGAAGGTGCTACGGACTCGTTACAATTTTGGCGCCCAACGTGGGGCATCTTCAAGGACTTTCTTGGAATTATTATTTGTGAACTTGGACTTTTCTTCCTGCGGACTTTTCGACTTCGGAATTTTATGGTAATTACTCGAGCAATGGATGAACAACTGAAACAACTCCTTGATGCGATCAACGCTGTTAAAAATGACATGGCTGCGAATCAAGAGCAGTTTAAGAGTGATATGGCGACTCTGGCTACTAATCAAGAACAATTAAAAAAGGATCTAGCTGAAGAAATTAAATGCGATCTAACGTCAATGAAAAGTTTGGTGGAAAGTAAATTTACCAATATGGAAAATAAAGTGGAGGCTCTAGAAGAGAAAGTTGACAGCGTTGAAGATCGAATCACCACAGTAGAAAATCATGTGGAAAAGAAAATTAAAGAACTTGAATCGAAATTATCAGCATCCTCCAACAACTCAAGTGACTGTGTAGCTGCAGCTGGAACTTCTCGTCCATCCATCAAACTGGCTACGTTTGACGGGAAGACCTCGTGGAATATTTACAAGAAGCAATTCCTCATCGTTGCAGAAGCAAACTCCTGGGACTCTTCCACGAAAGCCTGTCAACTTGCAGCCTCGCTGAGAGGGGATGCAGCTGATATACTACAGACCTTCCCAGAGGACAAGCACCATGACTTCGAAGCCTTATCATCGGCCCTGGAGCTTCGCTTTGGCGAAGTATGCCAAAAAGAAATAAGCCAACTCCAGCTGAAATCCCGACTGCAGAGGGCCGGAGAGACTTTGCAAGTTTTTGCAGCAGACGTCGAGAGGCTTTCCCATCTCGCCTTCTCGAACTGTCCTTCGGATGTTCGCGATAACCTGGCGCTGAACTACTTCATAGACGGAGTGCGAAGTCCAGAAATTCAGACGGCTCTCCGGATGGCGGACATTAAAGATCTTAAATCTGGTCTAGTCTACGCAATGAAGTTCGAGGCTGCACAGCAAGCATCCCGCAAGGATCGCCATTCAATCAGGAGCGTGGAAGTGAGTGCCCCGGATTCGAATTCGACTCGCTTCTCGGAAATTGAGCGACAAATCAAGGAGATCTCGGGGACCCTGAAGAAGATTACGGCTCGCAAGGACCAAAGTAGACAACCGCTGAAGTGCTGGAAATGTGGCGGTGAGGGCCACGTACGAAGGAACTGCGAAGCCCGGCAAGAAACAGGAGGGAAGGGTACCTCTTCCTCTCCAGCTCAGGAAAACTAAGCTATGGCAATCTCGCGGGGCGGAGGTTGCAAAATTGGAATGAGCCCCATCCTAAAGTTTTCCAGATTTCTTCAAGAAGTGGCGGCTGCAACGGACTCTTCATTTACGCTTATGTGAATGGGTTTCCCTGCGAAATGATTGTGGACACAGGAGCCAACGTTACCATTATTAAGACTGATGTGGCTCGTCAATTTAGACTCAAGATCTTATGGACGCCGCCCTGCGTTACTCTTCAAACTGTGACAGGTGACAAAATCGAGATTGAAGGTAAAGTGAACTTAGAAATAATGTTCGGAAGCGCCACTTACCATCACATGGCATTTGTCGCAGACATTACAGATCCCTTCATTCTCGGACTGGACTTTTTGAAAACATTTGATTTTTCTATCGACTTTAAAAATAATGAGCTGCACTCGATGAGGGAAGACATAGCAATTTTCAACGCTGAAAATAACTTAAAATCCGCTCATCAAATAATAGCCCAAACAGATTCATTGATTCCCTCTAGATCAGAAGTACTAATACCTGGCTCCATCAAAGAAAACAACAGCTTTAAATTCGGCTTAATTGAATATCCTAACCAGAATAATAGCCCAAAAGGAGTACTAGTGGCATCTACACTTGTGGACCTTTCAAAGAATGCAGTTCCTGTGAGAGTCGCCAATGTGAGTGAAAGACCGAGGAATATTAAGAAAGGAGAAGTGTTGGCAACTTGTACTCCCGTAAACTGCATCATCAGAAGAATTGATTCCTCCGAGACTGTGTCTTCCGAGTCCTTGACTTCGAAATTAATTGGGAGTGCACCATTATCGAAGGATCAAAGATACGCTGCGGAAAAATTGGTGGACGACTTCAAGCAGGTGTTTTCATCTACACCCGAAGATGTTGGTCGCACGAGTTTAGCGCAGCATAGGATCGACACTGGAGATCATCCCCCTATCAAGCAGCATCCAAGACGACTACCGTTCGCCAAGAAGGAAGAGGTTGAGATCCTCGTAAAAGAGATGCAGGAGAATGACGTCATCGAACCCTCATCCAGTCCTTGGGCATCCCCTATCGTCTTGGTCCGAAAGAAAGACGGCTCCACCAGATTTTGTGTTGACTACCGACGCCTGAATGACATCACCAAGAAGGACAGTTACCCTCTTCCACGGATCGATGACACTCTGGACACCCTTTCCGGACACAAGTGGTTTTCGACCCTGGATTTAAAGAGCGGCTACTGGCAGGTGGAGATACACCCCGACGACCGAGAGAAGACGGCGTTTACAACCGGACAAGGCTTGTGGCAGTTTAAAGTGATGCCCTTCGGCCTCTGCAATGCACCAGCCACGTTCGAGCGTCTTATGGAATCAGTGCTGCGAGGACTCTCTTATGAATCCTGTCTTGTCTACTTGGACGACATCATCATCATAGGACGCAGTTTTGAGGAACATTTGGTTAATCTTAGGAGGGTGCTGCAAAAGCTAAAGGAAGCCAACCTGAAGTTAAGCCCGTCCAAATGTAATTTGTTCCGCCGTGAGGTGAACTACCTTGGTCACATTATCTCTTCTGAGGGTGTACGAACCGATCCAGATAAGGTATCTGCAGTCAAGAATTGGAGCCGCCCCGAAAATGTCCATCAGCTGCGAAGTTTCCTGGGGCTCTGCACGTACTACAGGAAGTTTGTGAAGGGTTTTTCCAATATTGCACGACCTTTGCATAAGCTGACGGAGAGCAAACAAAAATTTGAATGGTCCAAAGAATGCGAGGATGCATTTCTACAGCTGAAGGAGGCTTTAACATCAACGCCTATTCTCTCTTATCCTCAGCCTGAAAAATCCTTCATACTTGATACTGATGCAAGCCACGAGAGCGTAGGAGCTGTTTTATCTCAAGAAATAGACGGTAACGAACATGCCATCGCCTACTGGAGCAAATGCTTATCCAAGTCGGAGCGAAACTATTGTGTCACGAGAAAGGAATTGCTCGCCATAGTTAAAGCTGTAGAACATTTCCATCATTACCTCTACGGCCGTAAATTCCTGCTCCGGACTGATCATGCCTCTTTAACTTGGCTGTTGAATTTCAAGAATCCAGAGGGCCAGGTAGCCAGGTGGATACAGCGGCTCCAGGAATATGACATCGAGATTAAGCACCGAAAAGGTTTGTCACACGGTAATGCTGACGCATTATCAAGAAGACCTTGTTCCGAGAACTGCCATTATTGCTCCCGAATTGAGAAACAGTACGGGACGACAATCCCTACTGCCTGTCAAGTTACTGCTACTTCATCATCTTCAGATCCTGATCCATGGAGTGACGACCAAGTTAGAAAAGATCAGCTTGAAGACCCAGACCTAAAGCCTATCATAGAGTTAATGGAAAAAGACAGTCGGCGACCTAGTTGGCAAGACGTTTCTATCTACAGTCCTGCAACGAAGAGATACTGGGCTCTATGGAAATCTCTCCAGTTGCGAAATGGCGTCCTGTATCGGAAATGGGAATCTGACGATGGCAAAGCATTTAAATGGCAGTTACTCCTTCCCAGATCAAGAATTCCAGACGTTCTAAAGGAATTGCACAGTAGTCCGACTGGAGGACACTTTGGTATCTTGAAAACCCTCCACAAGGTTCGAGAGCGCTTCTTCTGGAGCAAGGCGAAGGATGACGTAGAGAAGTGGTGTCATTCTTGTGACGCCTGTGCTGCCCGTAAAGGACCGAAGAGAAGAAGCCGCGGAAAGCTACATCTTTACAACGTAGGAGCTCCTTTCGAACGAATTGGGATCGACATTCTTGGTCCTCTACCGAAAACTACTGATGGGAACAAATACATCCTCGTTTCCATTGACTATTTCACCAAATGGCCCGAAGCATATTCCATTCCGGATCAAGAAGCTACCACTGTAGCAGAGACTCTAGTCCAGCATTGGATCTCGAGATATGGAACACCTTTGCAGATCCATTCCGATCAGGGAAGAAACTTCATCTCTGCTGTGTTTAAGGGCCTATGTGATATCCTCAAAATTGAGAAAACTCGAACGACACCACTACACCCACAATCGGACGGCATGGTGGAGAGATTCAACAGGACAATCCTTAATAATCTCTCGCTTATGGTCTCCAAAAATCAACAGGATTGGGACAAGAAACTTCCTCTGTTCCTGCTGGCCTACCGCAGTGCTGTCCACGAGACCACCGGATATTCCCCATCACAGATGCTCTTCGGCCGAGAGCTTCGGCTGCCTTGTGATCTCGTCTTCGGTCTCCCTCCAGATGCGCCTTCATCGCCTGAGGAGTACGTCCAGGATCTCCAGGCCCGGTTGGAAGACGTTCATCACTTTGCACGGGAGCGAATCAACATCGCGACGGAGAAGATGAAGACCCGATACGACACAAGGTCCACTGGTCATGACTTTCAAGAAGGTGACAAAGTATGGCTATGGAATCCCATCCGACGTAAAGGTCTGTCACCCAAATTGCAGTCGCATTGGGATGGACCTTACACAGTTCTCCACCGGCTGAACGACGTCGTAGTGAGGATCCAGAAGTCATCACATTCAAAACCTAGGGTTGTCCATTATGATCGGCTAGCCCCATACTATGGCCATAGTTCGTAAAATAAATCTAAAGCTACCATGGTAATTTGTTTGTAAATTTTGTAAATAACTTTTGCCTTTAATTGTTTGTAATATGACTTTATCAATGTTAGTGTTATTATCATCATTGTTGTCAGGTCAATCATTATTGTTTATCATGTTTATGATTGGTCATCATGTAATGTGTGCACCTGTAAATTTTCCCTTGCTTCCTTTCTGGGGATTGTACTGCCCGGGACGTGCAGTCCTTGGGAAGGGGGCAATGTTACAAATCTTGTAAATAGTTGTTGTTTTTCCTGCCTTGCATCATTTTCATTAGTTTTGGTTTTATCTGACGTCATGTTGCAAAAGTATCTGAAGATATCACCTTTATCACTAGTATACCGGCCCTGTAACACTTTGTAGTTTTTACACTTGCCCTAACTTTAATAAGCGTGAAGACATTTTCGCGTGGTTTTTTTCTTATCGCTAGAATTTGTGAATGGATTACGTAATGAAACAAAATATTCCAGGTTTTTCTCGAATAGTGTAGACATTTCTTTCCGTGTATAAATAGCTGGCCTTGAACACAAGTCAGTCAGTTGCTTTCAGATTTGATTCTGGTGACTCGTTTTATTCGCTATTCGCTTGGGCGATGTTTTGCTTTTGTAATTGCTTAATTACTGTTCACGTTAGATACGTGGTGCTGAATTACTGTTGAGAGTACAGTGTACTGTTTTGCTACCTAATTGCTGGATGTTTAGCAATTGTTTCCTGCTCCTTTTGTAAATAGTGTACATACTTGTAAATAAATTTATAGTTACTTCCTCAAGATTGGAATGTTCATTTAAAGAAAGTTGAAGGTGCTACGGACTCGTTACAATATTATACTTGGTTGCATTGGCGTAAAATAACTTATGATTAGTTGGATAAAGCACCAAATGAGGTAAATTTAAAAAGATAACTTATTTCTCGAACTTAAAAACAGTTTATTGGGAAATGTTTCATGAAATTGGGTTTATTTTCATATTGCACTTGTTTTAAGCCTGAGTCAAATATCATCTAAGCAGCTACAATTCAAACTTAGCTCCCACTTTTTTTCAATGCGACTTGAGTACAGATACCAGTGGTTCCACGCCCACCGTTTTGGAACCAAAACGTCAGATAAGTCAGCTCAGAGGTGGCAAGGTAAAACAGAAAACATAAAGTATTTTGTCATTGCTTTAAAAGGTAAACTTTGATTAATAACACCATCTCCACAGGAAACCATCCATGAGTGGAAACTCCAAAAATTTACGAAAGAGCGATCTATCAGCAGCTCATACAAATTTCAAAAAAGCAGCTGAACTTATTACGTAGCTGCTTTATAATAAAGTCAAATATTTAAAAGAAAAAATAGTTGTATTCGAAAGCATCAAATTAGTGTGATAAACTGATGAAAAAAATGTATCCATCCATGAACTAGAAACAGCGTTCAGCCTGAGAATGAGTAAAAAACTATACAAACTTAAATTTTATATACAGTTATAAACTTTATTTTATTTTTGAATGTTTTCTCAGAAAGAAATTGTTTTTGATGAAAGATTATTTATGATAATCTCATTGTAGTGCTAATAGCTACCAGTCAGAAAAATTACATCAACTATTAAATACTGCAACTCCACGCGAAGAAGTTATTCTGTAAGGTCAATGATGCTTCCATGTTCAATAAACCTTCCCAACTTCAACTGGAAGTTGAGATTAAATGTTAGTAAAACCATGCAAACTTTCATACAGTATGTTGCTTTCTTCCAGATAGCTCGGGTACGTACATGCAAGGCGAAGAGATTCTAAACCCGAACCTATTCAAGATCCCATTTTTGGAACGTTTGAATTTAAAAAAAAAAACGGTTCCAGTTCCCTGAACCTAAGTGTGTGTTGCTCCTAATCTGTTCAGATCTGAAGAACATGTATAGAATGATCTCTGTTGTAAAGAAAACGTGTGCCGAAAGTATACATATAATATTCACAAAATAGTCGTCAAATTTTAACTTGGGAACATAACTGAAAGCATATTGGACTCCAAGTTTCAGTTTTCTGCTAAAAATCGAAAGTCGTATTTTTTGCCTTTTTATTTTTGAAGACTGTTAATTGCTCTATATATTAAAAAAAAGTAAGCTCAAAGATATTGTGAAAAGATGATTGTGGCTGGCCTGCGTCCAGACTGCCCCATAGCGGTACAAAATTAGTTCGAGCCCTGTAGATTTGCACCTCATCGCCATGTTTCTTAGTTTCGAATTAGTTTTTTTTTTTTAATTAATTTTTAAGCCTAAATTTCCCATATTTAACCAAATTAGGGAGCAAAAAAAAAAGCGTTGGAAAAAGATTTTTTTTTCTAAAAAAGAATATGTTTGTTCCATTTCTCCCCGTTAATGAAACAGGAGATAGGAGTGATTCTAATAAGGGGCCACGTGGGCCTAGAGGTAGAGTATTCTCCTCGTAAGCAAGTGGTCGCGGGTTCGAATCAAGCCTTGCCCATGGATGTTAATACATCCTTTCTGTGCCGTAAATCTGTCCTGTGATTGTCAGGAGGCAAAGCGCGTACTACGCAGTCCTCATGTGTGTTGAAGCAGATGGTTCCTAAAAAAAAAGTGATTCTAATTTAGCCATTTTTCAAGGCTCACCTCGAGCGAAATATATTACATTCAACCAAAATGCTCCAAAACTCTTTCAACAAGGTCGTGTTCGAACAGCAAAACCGGTGACTCTTCGCTTTATTTATTGCTTATTTCAACAAAATATACACGATTGCTTTTATCGCATGTTTTTTTTTAGTTTCTTTTTAACATTTAAGAAAGGTTGTCATTATTCTTACGGTATTTAGTTTTGTTTCATGATTTCATATGAATTACGTTGCGTGCTTAAGTTATGTTTTTTCTGCGATTGAAAAGAACTGGATTATCTCTTTGGGCTAGATATTTCACTATGTTTTTTAATTATAATCACATATTTTTCATTTTTTTATACCAGGATGAGGGGAGGTGGGAGTTTCTTTAATTTATTTGTCGAATTACTTTGAATTTTAAAGAACTGCTTTTAAAGAGTATGTGAGCATTTTAGTTTCAGGAGATGATTATTTTACATTAAGATTGAGGGAGGGGAATTATTTCCTTTTTCAGCGGGGACGCCGTATTCGGTGGCATATAGTCGATTTCACTCCAAACCACCAGAAGCAGGTTGGTGATCGAGCGACCGAAGGTGGTGAGGTAGTCGCTGCAGGCGACGAAGGGGGTGGGTGAGCGAAGCCTAGTAGTAAGATCAAACGTGGTATGCTGTAAAAACTGAGCGTTCAAACCATATAAAGTCACTTTCGTCTTTGAAAATTTTTCCAAACGAGCTATATGTGCATTTCTATCATACACGAATGCCGACAGAGTGGTATAGTGGTTAAGACGCTGGCCTCTTACTCCTAAAAGCGCGGGTTCGAACCCGGCTCCAGTCGGTAGATTTTCATGATGCAGAAAATCGACAGCGCTCATGTCGTATGATTGTGCGGCATGCAAAAGATCCCTCGAGTACTTGTTTGGCTTATAGTATCTCGTGGCAAAATTAAATTCCTAGTGCAGTTTCGCATCGAATAGAGCCCAGGTGCCTCCATCTAGTGGGGAAACTGGGCGTCAAAAATACTTGTGGCAAGGGTATCCCGCCGATGGTGGTGCCACATGAAAGAGTGGATGCCGCTTTGGGGAATGTACTAGGTCTGTAAATGGCAAGAAGCTAAACGCAGCCCCATTTGAAACAAACAAATCATACACGAATTCTCACATTTGAAAAATTCCTTTTATAAACCTATAAACGAGACATCAAAATTATGTGCACAACATTATGTTTCAAAAACACTTTTAGTTTTTTAACTTTAAAAACACCTACGCAAAAAATCGAGGTTTGAAAACGAATTTCCAGCCCAAAGGGCACTGACAATCCAAATGTATCGTTAGATTATTAATTTAGTTGTATCACGTATGCACCGAAAGTTGAATCTTTAAATAGATCCCCTTCTTCCTTTTACTTTTTCTTTCTTTCGTTCTTTTTCCTTTATGGAAAGTTTAGAACAAAAAAATACAGATTTTTTTTTTCTTCAGCGGTTTGTTTTTAATTAATAATAAAAGGGATAGATGAAAAACTAACAAATATTTTAGTCATTTTACTCTTACTTTTTTATTATATAATTGAAGCAAAAAACAATGACTAGATGTTTAATTATAACGTACAAAATTTAAATTATAATTGATTTTAATGGATTCTTTTACCGTTCTATCCTTAATGGAAAAATGTCAAATTAATCTTAAAAACTCAGCGGAAGCATAAACATTGTCAATTACTTTTTATAATGTTACGTTTATGTCATACTTTAAAAAAGAAGATGACGTAAAAATGCCTGAATTTTCTTATGAAAAATGCTTTTCTAACACCTGACGCTTTTACCGGTTCCGCATTTTTGACTCTTATATTATCAGGGCTTCAAATTTCACGCTTATTTTTTTTTTCCACATTTTAATAAGTTTCATATTCACTGCAATGAAACTTTTCTCGTGTTTCTTTATTTTTTCTACCTAGAAAGATTGTAACAAAACCAGCATTGTTGAAATAAATAAATACCTTTGTGCAAAAAAGTGAAAGTATGAAATGAAGGTTAAAAAAGCGAATGTTTTTGCGCAAATAAACCCACAAATTTTTGCATTTAAAAAAAAGTGAGGTTAACAAAGAAGTTAAATACATAATTTTTCCACAGAAAAATACGTGAGGTTATGACATAATTAAGTATTTATTATTGCTATTCTAAAAAACAAATACGGGAAAAAGTAAGAGTATTATTTTTAAAGTTTCATAAGTATTTAAAAGATGTTAGTGAGTAGTATATTTTTATGTATAACTGATACCACTCCAGTGCTTAATGTTGAATACTATTTTCTGTTTAAAATAAAACACGCCTTTTCAGTGGTTAAATGAAAAGGATCTGTTTTAGACTACTTCCAATCACAGATCTCCTTTCAATTTTCTACTGTGATTTTCCACAGACCGTGCTTGTTGCAATTTAATGCCTTTTTAAGACTAGCGTTGTTGTTTGAGATCACTTTTAAGACTAGGCAAGAAAACGTTTTCTTTCTCCTTTTTCTTGTCGTTGGATGTTATTAATAATACTAGTTTAATTTAAAAAAAAACTTATTGTAACTTATTGTTTATACCCATTAAAATGTAATTTAATCCTAACTTGTAAGTCAAAAAACTCTGTATTTTACCATGGAGTAGAACCTCTTAAGCTTTTTAAAAGTATCAACTTTTAATACAAAAAAGTTGAAAATAAGTTCTAATTAAATTATGTAGTTACGTTGTTTGTTATTTTTTTTTTTTGACAAAGCATTCGAACACAATGGCCGAATCGTTACGTATGTTTTCTCCGCTCACTTTGGGGGGGGGGGGGAGGACGTTCATTCCATCAGTCACGTTCGGTCACACAATCGCGTTCATTACACCAATTACATTTGTTTCATCAGTTACGTTCAGTTATTCAGTCACGTTCATTCCATCAATCGCGTTCATTTAATCAGTCAAATGCATTCCATCAATCATTTTAATTCCCTCAGTCACGTTCAATCAAGCAATCATGCTCATTACATCAATCATGTTCATTACATCAATCATGTTCATTTCGTCAGTCACGTTCAATCACGTCAAATCACTCCATCACGCTCACTCCATCAGTCACGTTCATTCACGCATTCACGTCCATTTATGTGTCACGTTCAGTCCCGCAATCATGCTCATTAAATCAACCGCGTCAAATCATCATTCACCTTCATTGTATCAATCGCTCTCACATTCTATCAGTCACATTTAATCACGCCATCACGTGGATTTCATCAGTCACCTTCAATCACGCAATCACGTGCATTTCATCAGTCACCCTCAATCACGCAATCGCGTTAAGTAAGACAATCACCAGGAGTGATTGATTAACTTGTAATTTATTCTAATTTGGTCTCTTTAGCCATCAATGCCTCTGATGTAAAGAATCGAAATAAATTTACACCAGTCAGCACACTTTTTTAATTCGCATACGGACCCTTAAACGATCTCTCGGTAACGTCATAAAATCCTTTAAAATCGTGATTTTTCGTAACGTCATAACTCGGTCAATTTTTGTCGCAGAAGAGTGATTTTTTTTAAATAGTTTCAAACGTTACAGTGTCAAGAATGTTTGTTAAATATGATTGATACGACTGGGGAGCTGCCGCTATTAAAGCAGCCGCCAAAAACCAGCAGTCTTGTGGTAAGAATACGATGCGATTTTTTCGATTCAAGTATCGTCGAATAAGAAATGGACAAATTTGATGCGCGGAACACATTAAAAACCGCTTAAAATTCTACTGAGAAATCAAGACGATATGTTTAAAGTGTCTTTAAAACTAAAATACAGCGAAGGAAAACCTGAAAGACAAAATATTATGAATCACTAAATCTTTTCAAAGGCAGCCAGAAGAAAAAAAAAAAAAACCTCCCTAAGCTCCTTTAGCACAAAAGAAAGTGAACAAAAAAACGATTATTTGAGTAAAACTTTTCACTTTGGGAATTTAACACTCAGCAATAGTTCTCGTTGACAGCTACGTCTTATGTTTAACAAAAAATAATTTCAAAGTAAATAGTGAAGCTATCTAGAGACTTGTTAGTAAAGGGGACATTTTTTTGAAAATTTTAGTATTTACGCATACGAAACAAATTTTTTCATGTATACTTTTTTTTTTGTACAAACAGCTGACATGTGGAAAGAATACATTGAATATTTTTGCATATATTTTAAAGAATATATATTGGACTTATTTTTAAAAAGAAGTATTTGTGCTTGAAACAGAAAATCAGGCTCTCTTAACCCGTTACTGCTTAGTGATTTATTTATAGATCACGTCTTTTCAAACTTCTCACTGAAAACTATATCTTTTTATCATTTTTGTATTCTTATTGGCTGGTTTCCTACAAAAAATTGGTTCAGCAAGAGTCCAATATTATTTTCTTATTTTTTTTCCTAGAACTGGGAAGAGAAATAAGTTAAAAAAAAAGAAAAAAAAACGTACCAACGCCTCCATTGAAACGAAAACAAAGCAAAATCCCTTCACATTCATCTCTCCTATCACGATCACTCCTATTTTTATAAAATGACTAGAGACCTGGGACATGCGCTAATTCGAGGAAGGTCGCAGGATAAAATATCAAACAGAATAAGGAAATGAATCACTAGCAGACCATTTTTTTTCTTTGTTCTGTGAAAAAATTAAAAGAAGAATTTCCTTTTCTATTAAGGTACGAATTTGATGTAAAATAATAATAATAATGTTTCAATGCAAGTTCCTTTATAAAATACTTTATTCTCCCTTTATGTAAACCGAAAAAAATGAATGTTGTTTTCAAAGTATAATCCAGCTAATTTTATAGCAATAAACTGTAAAAATTGCTTATTTTACAGCAATAAACTGTCAAATTGCTCATTTTGCAGAATTAAACTGTAAAATTGCTAATTTTACGATAATAAAATGTAAAATTGCTAACTTTACAGATTATTACTGTGCATTTTACAGTAATAAACAGGAACATGTGCTGCCAGTTTTATACTGTTTTTTTACAGTATAATACAGCTAAATTTGTGGGCAATGAAATGTAAAATTTCTAACTTTACAGTAAGAAACTGTAAAATTGCTAATTTTACAGTTTATTACTGTGCATTTTACAGTTTATTACTGTGCATTTTACAGTTTTTAATAGGAACCTCGTCTGCCTTTATTAGGTAAAAACAACAGTTCAGTTTTTGCTGTGTGCTGTAATTTTCAAAACGACTCTCCAATTTGTTCATTTTGAAAAAAAACGCTGCCCAGGTAGCACAAATAACCTTTAAACGTTTTATAAACGTTTTTAAGTGGTTGTTACAACGTTAATAACCATTTTACAACCTTTAAAAAACGAAGTGTGCTACTTGGGTAAGTTCTTACCTATTTCACTTTTCCCCATGTTCTCCTACTTTCAAAAAGTTAACATTTTGAAATGAGACCAAAACGTAGCGCTGCTTCAAAGTTGGTATTTCAAGCGATCAAAGGAATCGCAAAGAAAGACTTTTCTGAAGCAAATGCACGCACAGCTTGATCATAGCCTCCTAAGACTGCAGTTTCGTCCTTATTATGGACTCCTCCAAAGACTTTTCTATTCATATGTTCAAAAGCTTTTGGGCTATTGGTTACTATTTAAACATGACTAGAAATCGAGCTTCCATTTTAATTTGAGCATCAAGCTGCTCATTTGTTTCATTTGTTTCGAAATGACCTTTTGATGTGATATTATGTTTAAAGGAAGAGATATTAAAACTGTTTTTAATTTGAGAGAGACGTTTGGCCTCATTTATGAATGATATAAATTTTACTCTAACGCTATTCTAAAACTTGCAATGATGCTTAAATCTATATAAATGAAACAAAGAATATATATGCGTTCATGTATATGTATATATATGTATGCTCCCCATACAAACAAACAGCTTACGTCGAATCCCCGTTTTCTTCCTACAACGTTGTTAATATTTAAAATAATTAAGCGTAACTAATGCTTAAAATTGCTCAATTCTCCATTAAAAAAAAGGAAAGAAAATGTATGTAGCGTTTTTGAATTTAGCAAAAAATAGGGGAAATAACGTTATTTTTAAAAAAAGCTTCTAATTACGACGACTTCACTTTTTGAGCGAAAAAAAATCATCGACAATGTGAAAAGGACAAAAAACAAAATTGACATCTTGAATTCAATTAATTTTTTTCGAGAAACCTGATAGATATGTGTGTGTAGACGTGTGGGTGTGTTTTGACCTATACGTGTGTAGGCGGTGGTGTGTGTGTGTATGTGTAGGGCATTCGAGTATACTTTTAAAAGCAAAAGAAAGAATTTTTAAAGAAAAAAAATCAGATTGATATTAAAGTTAGCAACTTAATATAGCGAGAATTAAAAATCTCTTAAAAAACAATTTTACTTTGTGTACCTATTTTTTTAAGGTTTATTGTTGTTATTATTATAAGTTTTAGTATGCTTATTCTCAAATCATACGTTACTTTTAATTGTAAATAAATAATTCAATAAGATTTAAATTTAAAAAAGATTATTAGAGATTCATCGAATTCGAAATCAGATAAAATATAGTGATTTTCATCTTAATTCATTTAAACAGATAAAACTTTCACATCAGTTGCCAAAAACCATACTTAAATAAGAAATTCAATGCAAATAGTAATTAAGAAAAAAACCTCGAAACAATTATCTAATTTACTTCTTGGAAACAGCAGGGTGGGATTTTACTATGAATCTTTGCTAAGAGGCACATAATTAATGACATTGGAAATCACACTTTGAGAATTAAGTAACTTGTAGAATAAGTGCGTGAGAAGAATATAATTAAACTTTTTTTTGTGTCTCTAATCGGATTCAGCAATTCATTGCAAATCCAATTATCTATTCAAGCATACAGTTTGGTTCTGATTCATTTGTGTAAATATTAATCATGTTACTTTTATGTAAAGAATAATTAACAGTAAAAGAGGATGTGGTAATTAGGTAACTTGTAAATGTATAATAATCCAAGATATTTGCGATGGAGAATCGTTAAATTTGGAAAAAAAAGGTATAACCTTTTCAAGTACAGTTCGTACACCGTAAAAAAAATGAATATTGGTTTTACAGTATAATACAACTAATTTTATAGTAATAAGTCATAAAAATTTCTAATTTTACAGTAATAAACTGTAAAATTACTACTTTTACCGTAATAACCTGTAAATTTGATAATTTTACAGTAATAAAATGTAAAAACGCTAATTTAACAGTTTATCACCGTGCATTTTATAGCTTTAAACTTTAACATCTAATGCCAGTATTATACTGTTGTTCTTACAGAAAATACAGCTAAATTTCACGGCAATAAACTATAAAATTGCTAACTTCACAGTACGAAACTGTAAAATTGCTAGTTTTACAGTTTATTGCGGGGCATTTTACAGTTTTAAATTGGAACCTCGGCTGCCAGTATTATACTGTAAAAACAACAGTTTATGTTTTGAAGTGCACTTTTAGTCAGCAATTTAATGACTTAGATTAAATTCCCCCTTTTATCCTTTTTGGAAACCTTTTGAAAGCTCCGTTTTCTCTGAGGAACTTCTTCATGAAAGAACAGAAATATCAGGACACGAGAGATTGAACATAGTTAAATTTACGAAATTGTTTCTGCATCTTTATTTTATTACAATACAAACATTTGAATACGGTAATGAATAGTAAAGTAACGAGATGTTTTACTTTTATTGATTTTTAAAATAAATTTCTTTCATGCATTGCTAAAAATTAACTATTTTTCCTACAGCATAATACTGGCAGTTGAGGTTCAAATTTAAAACAGTAAAATGCACAGCAATAAACTGTAAAACTAGCCATTTTATAGTTTCGTATTGTAAAGTTAGCCATTTTACAGTTTATTGTTCTAAAATTTCGATATTGTTCTAAAATTTCGATTTATAATGTAAAAATAACAGCATAATAGTCGCATCTGAGGTTCCAGTTTAAAACTTTAAAATGCACGGTAATAAACTAAAATGAGCAGTTTTACATTTTATTACTGTTAAGTTAGCAGTTTTACAATTTAATACAGTAAAATTAGCAATTTTACAGTTTATCTCTATAAAACGAGCAAAAAAATTAGCTGTACTATACTGTAAAAACAACATTCATTTTTTACAGTGTGACAAACAAAAGCATAAATATTTAAAAATTGACCCGTTGCCGCTCAGGGATCTATTTATAGATCACCTCTTTTCAGACTCCTCACTAAAAACAATACCTCTTTATTATGTCCTTTTCTTACTGGCTTGTTTCCTGACACATATGGCTACACCCCCTAAAACTCTTTTGACCCTTCTCTGCGCGGTCACTCCAGCAGGTAACGTCTAAAGTTTGTCAGGTTGCAGATTTCTAGAGCAGTTTTCAATTCTGAGTACAACGGATTTTTTTTTTTTTTTTTTTGAAATAAAGAAGAAAAAAAAACTAAATACAAGTACCGCCAAGAAAACTAAATACAAGCCGCCAAAAAATTTCCGTTGCCAAGAAAAATGTAAAAGAGCGAAAAAGGACTGATTACGCGAGTAATCAAACCGGGGTTTTCACCTCTCTGTATCTCAGCCCCATAAAGATCCCTAGAGTTGATTTTTGGTATACTCAATCTCCAGCGGCCCTTGACGGCACATACTAAAGCAAAACACCCAGGACCCTCAGGGGGAGGGGTGATAAATGTTAAAAAATTGCTATTCTTCGCACTTTTTAAAAATTGTTTGACAGGGGTCCAGACTAAACGGTAACTCGGATTGAGCTCTCCTTTTGCACCCACATTTATTTTGTCCCAAAGCTTGGCATAGGGGGTTTTTCGACCTCCAACCCCCTCCCCCCTCTATTTTATTTTCCGTATCTTTTCTCCCCAAGGGTCTTTAGTGTTGATTTTTGGTATGAATATTCTCTATTTGTTAACAAATAAAATATTTGTAATTGATTTTATTGCACAAGGCTTTTAAAAGGGATCTTCAATTTAGTTCATTTTAATATGAGATCGGCAGTAAGGGTTGTTTTTTTTTTTTTTTTTTAACTTTCAATTTAATCGTAGTATTGTTAGCAACTAGCTTTGTTTTGCGTCGGTTCGGGTGGTACATTGTGATTGATTTCAAATTCATCCTAGACTGAAGAAGATCCTTGAATTTTTGCACCAAATGCATGCCGCCAAGAAAACCACATATGTCGGACCGCCAAGAAAATTGTTCAAGGGAAAAAAAAAAATATGCAAAGTAAATTTTGAAGAGAAAAAAAAAACAGGCAAAGAAATAATATTAATGCAAAAACATGTGATATCTCCCCAAAAACAACAGTGTTGTAAAAATATCCCCCGCCAAGAGAACCTTAAATACTCAGCCTTAAAAAGTTATGATATCGAGTTTTCCCGCCAAGTTTGTGCCAAACTACAACTAACCTGTATGGATAGTTCTTTTAAATTGTTTTCAGTCCTGTCAGGCCGGAAGTTTTTACTCATTAAGCAACCTCCTCACAAGACAAAGCTTCCCGCCTGGCAGGACTGAAAACTATTTAAAAGAACTATCCATACAGGTTAGTTGTAGTTTGGCGCAAACTTGGCGGGAAAACTCGATATCATAACTTTTTAAGGCTGAGTATTTAAGGTTTTCTTGGCGGGGGATATTTTTACAACACTGTTGTTTTTGGGGAGATATTATAATTTTCTTTACCTGTTTTTTACAAAAACTTTATTCTTGATTTAGAAAATTTGTATCTTCAAAGATAAGATTAGAGGAAAGTTACCTACTGTTATACTACCAATAAGGGCCAGCTATCTATTTATAGATCATCTATTTTTCAAACTACGAAATACTGAAAGTGAACAAAACTTTATCTTTACTCTTTGTTTGAATTAGAAAATGTTATTTGTAAAGATTTTTCAAAAATTTTCATTTTAAAGTAATTCGTGCGCTATGGGGTTTAAGGAGGAAAAGAGGTAAGGAAGAAAAAGAAAAAAGAGAATAAAATTAATTTTTTTTTTTAATGATTTGGTTTTGGTTGTGTTTAATGCAAAGTATCTTTCCGCGTGGAATATTTTTTATTCATAATTGAAGGGCTTGGAGGAGGCTACTTTAAATTTAAAAAAATGAACACTGCAACAGCTGCAAAATAAAACTTTTAACTTTAAATCCTCGCAGTTTCTGTTTTTTCACATAACCCCTTCATCTCCTAAACCCTTCAATTATATTTAGTTTTAAAACCATTCACAATTGAGGATTTTATGTTTGAAGTTTTATATTTAGCGGAAATTTGTCATTTTGATTATTCACATTACGATCACTTGCAAAAACTCCGTAAATACTCTATCCTTAGAGGTACCCCAATGGTTCCGAAGAACGAAGGTGGAAGACTTTTGATTTCAATCATTATGTCAGAAGAGAAGTTTAATGTTCGTAAAAAGTATTCATAATACATTATTTTATAATTAATCATTTGTATTTATTTTCATATGCATGAATGGTCCATGAATCCTGGAGAAGTTTTAGAAAGCAATTTTCATAATCTTTAACTATTATGTGTCATTTTTCATGTGTCTTTAGATAGCTGAGAATAATGCCGGCCACCGTGTCTAAGTCAGAGAATTCTGACCGGGATGGAGGGGTCCCGGGTTCAAATCCCATGTCTCCTGTCAGTCCTTTTCTTGTGTGAATGTGTTGTTATACTGTAAATGGTTGCCCACCTTATTAACGGGCCCCTATGCCATGTGTGCGTACTATGGAAGTCCGACTTCGCACCAAATGAAGGTACAGTTGGAAAATTGTAACAGCGCACCCCAAATTGCCAGCCTAGCGGGCAAAAAGAAACAACAACAACGGATGATAATGATTCCACTTATTGCAGCGAAAGTATCGCTATAAGCAAATACAAATCTCAAAGCTACTGTGTGTCCGTGAAAGCCGCGCCTAGTACTCGCAAACCATTCCACTTTAAATAGGGGTGATGGGTTGTAAGTGGGAACTTTCCGAAGTTTCCAATTTGAAAACTTGCATTTGCTATCCGTTAGACTTATTCAACTAAACTATGTATTTGAAATTAGCATCGGTCTACGTTGTTTGATACGGCTCAAAATGCTTCTCATTATTCTTCCCCTTATTGTTATCTTATCTATCACCCCTATTTTGGTAAGATCAGAGAAGACGTGACGCATGCTTAAATACGCGAACGGTTTTACCTAAGAAAAACCGAAAGTAGATCCTGGAAACGTTCAATAGTTAAGACTAATGATGACATTTACTGATGCTCAAGCATCACTGTAAGCCTTTAAACCGAAATGTAAATGCAAGTTTTTAAATCTTGAGAAAGTTCATGAGCTCAGATTGATGGTGACATTTGCTTACGCTAAAGCATCAGTGCAAGCAAATACAAACCTTGAAGCGAATTATAAATGCAAGCTTTTGAATCTTGAAAAAGATCAGAGGAAATCACGTTGCTCAACAAATCAATGTCCCTTTACGTGACGGAAAAAAGCAGAAGTCTTTCATTCTTTTATCATACCTGCATTGATTTATAGATTTCTCTTACGCCTCAGGAAGAAAGAAAGATTTTAAGAGACATGTATTTTCGGATTCACAAACCTTTGGAATCGTGAATTTTCTCTTATTGTTCTGCGTCAACTCCCAGAAGAATAAGAACACGGATTTATCGACTTATCTTGGAGACTTTTTCATCTTTAATGTTCCCCATTTGCTTTCAAACAGATATCATTTTTATTATTTATACTTATAACTAAAATTATAATAATAAAATAGCATCAATATTTACTATTTTGTAATATTTAATAAGATTGCATTAGATTTTGTGCTCTGGTTCCTAAAAGAAAGATGCTTTTCGATTTGAAAACTTATGTAGCTGTTTTTTCTTCAACACGTGCTTATTATTAATCAGGAACATACGAATTATTTCATAAAACTTCGATTGGATCGTTACAATATTTTACTGCAGTAATAATTTCTGTTCTTACTTTGTACAATAAGTTGTCTGAAGCCTACATAAGACAACTTCGACACAATAAAAATAATTGTAACTCTTATACTTTTTTAAAATAATCTTTAAATTAGTTAAAAAAAACTAAGAAATGCGCTTTTAGATGCACTTATAATGCATCAACATGTAATATCGTAATATAGTTTACATAATATATTTAGCCTTTAGTATTAATATTGTACTAAATATATTACTTTTATATTTGCAACGAACGTGAATTTTATCTTTTATTCAGAATTACATACAAACTGAAACACTTAAATACGTCAACGTGTAGCCTTTACTATTAGTAATAGTATTAAATATATTACTTTTAAATTCATGAAGAACGTGAATTTTATCTTTTATTCAGAGTTACATACAAACTGAAACACTTAAACACGTCAACGTGTAGCCTTTAGTATTAGTAATAGTATTAAATATATTACTTTTAAATTCATGAAGAACGTGAATTTTATCTTTTATTCAGAGTTACATACATACTGACAAACAAACAAACCCACAAGTGAAACTAATAAAAGCATATTTAAAATACTACTTGTTGAGGGAGATTACAGACTTCAGGAACATTAGTGACTTTTAACGGGAAACTGTACTGTTTTGTCAGACATGTTACTGGAAGCATTTAGCCTTTGTCAACTGCCCATTTTTTCCCAGTTAGTCTTGGAATTTTTTTTCACTGCATCCGGCAATGAATCACCACTCACGTGGAGTTAGAAATCAATGAGATATCTGACTCTTTGGCATAATAGGGACAAAACGTGGACAAACGGCGGTAAAAATAAGTTATAAAGAAAGAAGAATTAAGTAGCCAAATGTATAAAATCAAAAATAATTGATTTTATTGGTTAACGCTTTTATGCTCAAAAACTACAGCAAGTTGATTAACTATGATCTTTCTTGAATGTATTCAAAAGAACAGAGTGCCTCAAGAAAGTATTGCCAGGACATGCAAGAACTAGATTGTATGCCTACAGCTGTAAGTCATACTAGGTGAATGTCAGAGGTTACTTGTGCACTCAAGAGATTCGCTTATTTCGGGAAAAACTAGTCGATCTGATAGTGAGAGTAGTTCTTCAGAAAGATTATGTTTTATTCTTTTCCGAGTGTATGATTAAGCTCGGTTTCCTTCCCAAGAAGTAATAACACAAGAAGTTATTACAAGAAGCGTTAATTTTCTGTTCGATTATCTATTTGATGTAAACGGTAGCCTTTTGTGTTTCACTAAGTAATGGAAAGTCATTATGTAAAGGCCCGATATGTTGCAATGTTTGAAAAGCTCTTTCTGTTCGATATATATCTTTGAAATAGTGCACTTTTTGTGACTTATAAAAGCATACATTATTTATATACAGGGTGTCCACTCCAATCGTGGACCAATAGCTAATTTCTAAACCGTTAGAGATAAGCATATAGTTTATTTAGGAAAAAATCTCCAAATTATGAAAGGAATTTTGGGTCTATTCAATGTTTTTCAAAAAATCAAATTTTGAAAGAGTTACGAAATTTAAATTTTTATACAGCCCCCCAGTCCTATCAATCATATTTAGTGAAACATTCTTGGCACTGTAACGTTTAAAACTAAAAAAAAATCACTCTTCTACCACAAAAATTGACCGAGTTATGACGTTTTGAAAAATCAAGATTTTGCATTGTTTCATGACGTCATCGAGAGATCGCTTAAGAGACCGTATGCGAAATCCTTCAAAATCTTGATTTTTCAAAACGTCATAACTCGGTCAATTTTTGTCGTAAAAGAGTGATTTTTTTTTAGTTTTAAACGTTTCAGTGTCAAGAATGTTTTACTAAATATGACTGATACGACTGGGGGGCTGTATAAAAATTTAAATTTCGTAACTCTTTCAAAATTTGATTTTTTGAAAAACATTGAATAGACTCAAAATTCCTTTCGCAATTTGGAGATTTTTTCCTAAATAAACTATATGCTTATCTCTAACGGTTTAGAAATTAGCTATTGGTCCACGATTGGAGTGGACACCCTGTATACTGCTACTATATTTAACGAAGCTTTCTTACAATTTTTAAAACAAAGATCTAAGAAATGGTTGTTTTGTATTATAAGTTTATACAAAAATATATCTTTCATGACTGGTTTGGCAACAAATGTCAAAGAAATGATTGTTTTAAATTACTAGATTATGCAAAAATATATCTCACGTTAGTGGTTTCATATTATCTTCTTAAAGTTAAAGGAGAACTTACACAAAGTTCAAATTGTATGCATACAATTCATTTCTTCAAAAAAGAGAGTTCATTTCTTGAAAAAGGAAGAATACTTAAATATTTTCATATAAAAGGTTTAACTATGTTTCAAGTTAATCTTTATAAGGAAACATATACCTTTGCTACTTAAAGCAATCAAAAGCATATATGTATGGAAGCAAAATTAAGTGAATTTCTTTCAACGTTTATATTTGTATCATTTAGGCTGCGACAAATTAGCATAACAATTCTATGGCAAAAGAAAAAAAAAGATAATGAGTCAAGCACCGACGCTCGTTAATTGATTTTCCTCAATTGGCTGAAAGCCAATGGAACAACTAAAACTTTGAATGCATTTTTTTGTTCAGTCACAGAAAGTTCAATAACATTTTCTGATTGAACTGTCAGAATAATTTATTGAAAATGTTTTCACTAAAAATAATTTGTCATTCTAGACCTTCCACAGATTGAAGTAATAAAAGTTGCTACGCAATTTTATCTTCAAAGCAACAAAGTTATTTGTAATGCAAAAAAAAAGTTTAATTTTCTCGAAATTGCGTTGACAGTTCACACAAACAAAATGACATGTTATTATATTACACTGTTAAGAAATTCCCTGAAATTTTACAGTAAAAGTTACGGATTTACATGCTTTCAGTAACTTTTCCGTGAATCCGTTTTTAACTAAAATTTTACGGTTGAAAAAAAGCGCAAGATACGATCATCTTTTGTCAAACCCGAGACGCTGCATTCACTCACCGCGTCTTTATTCTCTCTACCTTCACACACTCCAGGGTCCACCGTACCTACCGCAATTCATGGTTTAACCGGAATAGGGTCCTGAAGAACGCTCTGTTATTTTTGAAAAAGAACCAAGGGTAGAGCTAACCCTTGGCCCAGCACCCCCAGGGGTATCGTTTCACTTGGAGGACTTTGTGACCACGATATTTTTAACGTCCCCAGCCACCATTAATGAACCCGGGTCCCTCCGGTCACGAGTCCGACGCCTTACGGATAGGGCTACCACGGCCCTCTATCCTCTATACCAAGAGTTCCCAAACTTTTTAGTTCCGTGGACCCCTCGCCGAATTTTTCTGTTACTTATTGACCCCCTACGTAATACTAATTCCATACAGTAAGGCTCTGTAGTATTTGTACCTAATTGTTTCAAAATCGTGAATTGTGAGCCTAAGTTCAGTCCAAGGTGTTTTAAAACATAACATAAAAGTAGAATGTATGAAAATGTCCCAGAACAAATTTTAAAAAATACCCGATAGTGTGAAATTTTGCACTGAATGTTTTGGAAAACTCTTGACACTAATTTTTTTAATAGTCAACTTTAAACTTTTTTATTTTTGAATAGAGAGAGACATTCTGATAGTTTACTATGAAGTGGAAAATTAAAAGAAAAATCAAATATAACTTTTCATGTGTACTTTCAAAAATTAAAATCTCACAATACTATTGTTGTAGTATTACTGGAGGAAATAGGTGTACAGAAAAATAATATTTTTAGTTACAAGAATGGTTGGAACAATGTTTTTAACGTTAAGCTAAATATTTATCATATGTTAGGTGTAGCATTACACTCATAAACTTTTTTAAATTTAAGTAATGTAAGTTTAGTACACATATAGAATGTTTAAAGTTTAGTGAAAACGTGTCTAAACTAGGTTCAGGCTCTTGGGTCCCTGTTCGCATCGTATGAGCCCCAATTTTTTTTTCTGCTCACATGGACCTCTTAGAGACTGGCGTGGACCCCTGTGGTCCACTTTGGGAACGACTGCTCTATACCAAATAACGCACAATGATAAGCGGTAATGGACTGTTTTGTGCTTCGTGGGAAAGTCGCGTGGTGTATCAATTGGCGCTATAATCGTTTCTTTTTCTTGGTGCTGTTAACTGCAAATATTTTTTATATTGTAAATGCTACATTTTACAGTTACATTCTCCATAAAAGTTCCAAAAAAAAAATTACAAAATGTGCCATCAGGTGGCGCTGGACGCTGCAACTGCGAAACGAGTTCCTATAAATAGTGTGGTGAGGGCTGGAGGGATCATTTCTAGCGTTGAAACGTGAAAGGAGGTTCAAACAAACTGCTATTGAGCAACAAGTGTCTCTGGGACTGGAATTTCATACGTTTGGTCACAAGCCTACAAGGCAACAAGGAAAGGCTTCCAAACACAGAATACCACACTGGCCAGAATGGATGACTCATCACAAAAAACTGCGATGTTTAAGAATGCGCAAAAATAATTGCATTTAACCAAGTACTCATTTTGTAATTATTATTATTTTGTTATATAAGCACAGTATACATACATAATTGAGAAATGATTCAATATTTGATAAGGGAACCTTTTCTTTTTCAATACAACTTGGATACGATCAGGCATGGAAATGCATATATTTCACATAATCTGGTGTAATTTCTGTATTTCACAATTGATTTATTGTATCTCTTTATTCCGAAAGTGAAGTGAGGTTACTCTCATCAACTTTGCACTTTAAAATTACCCAGCAGTTTTCGACTAGATTTAGATTCGAGGAATTACCAGGTCACGGTCCAAGGATCTGAAAACATTTCTTTGCAATGGAAAGATGCCCCACCCGGTTGGGAGTAGGTGCATTGGTTAATATTCATAAACGTTTGTAGCTTCTCCTTTAGCACATTGATATAAATAGTTCTATTACTTGACGGGAAAATGTTATAACAGGGAAACATATTTAATAGTCATATTTTAATTACTAATAAACTATGATAACAAAACTCCCTTAGATAGCACATTTTGAGAAACAATTTTAGCATTATTATATTTCAACTCTTTCCAAATTTTTAATATATGGTAATATTTTCATCGCTGAAAAATTGATGCAATCGTTATGCTGAAAAAACTTAAGGGTTTTCAAAAGCATTCTTAAAATAGCCTAGATGAAAACTAATTTGAAAGTAGGTTATCTCTTTCAAGGTATTGATTTCACATTCTGGAACGTTTTCCATTATTTCACTTCATTCGTTTCGTTTATAATCGTGATGCCACTGAGGCGCCATTCGGATGCAGAAAAATCATTTCGACTCTACTTTATTTGGCAAGCAATTTGGCGGCAACTTATTCCTCTGTTAGGAAGTGTGTTGTAATACGAAATAGGGTGGGAGGGGGCGGGGACAAAGTGAAATAGTAAAATATTTTACTTCATGACACCAATAAAAAATTTCATTTTAATCAGACACCCTAAACATGCACAGATTAAACCTTCTGCTTACTTACCTCACTACAAAATAGAAAATCAAGGAGACTCTTTTACTAGAATTGACATGTGTGCAAATAAGTAAGCACCCTACAACATAAGACGCGTGTTGAAGCATTGGTAGCCTTCGCATTGCATGTACTTGTAATCATATGTAATGCACTGAATTAATGAGTATGTTTCTCTACGCCTTAATAGTTATTATTCATAACTGATATGGCTGGTTCACTGTTTGGCAGATTCTAGATTATATGTGATTTCGATAAAGATTATATGTCATCAATATAGAATATAAGTGAGTGTGCTGATATGAAAATTCAAAGAATTTTTTAACTAAGCAGTGTAGCTAACTTCTTTCAAAATTTTTGCTTTTTTCAATAAAATGAGGACTGACTTAAAGGGCAAAGTTCGAATGCAAATATTTTATGAAATTTCTTCTTAAAAAAGTTAAATTACCTACAAATTGATGTAAAACAAATTGACAGTTTCCTCGGATGATTTACTTTAAAGAACTATGTCAATGAATATTATTTTGTGTTAATCACTTACACCATGATTTATTCATCATAAATAAGAGTCAATCAATGGATTAATTGTGAAACAAACTGGGTATACATTTATTGTTTTTTTTAATAAAATATTCAACTGTTTTTCTTTTTTTAAACAAACGATGCTAACACATTTATTCCTCAAGCACAAATTACTCTTAGTTTGAAATGAAGGCCTATGTATAAGGCATAATGTTTTTCCAACTTAATTTTAAAAGAGCTGACATTTATTCAACATCAAAAGCATTTATTTCGTTTATGAAATATTCATACAGATTTTTACTACGCTCAAATTAGTATAATTAAGATAGATTAATAATAACAAAGTTCAACATGTTAAAATAAATGCGTTAAATTCGAAATCCCTTAAATCATCCGAATATTTTTTTTAATAAGCAGTAAAATATCATGATCTTTCGAATACCTTTTCATAAAATTCAGTTCTTCAAAAAAAGAAAAAAAAAAAGCTCCACCATTTTGCAAAAGAAAATGCATTTCACTAGGAATCCATATCACTTTGGAGTGAACTTTTGAAACGTTTTTTGGACTTGTGCAATGAAATATCACGAAGCTTTCCGCATGTAAAATATGAAACTTAACGACATTTTAAGTATTTCTCCTGCTCTGTTGTCGCATTCCTTCCGACCTTCCTAAAGCCACTCACGACCGTGATAGGTTTTCTATATATTTTTTGGGACTTTTTCTACAGAGGAAATAGGAATTTCTTTGATCTTGAATCGGTCTCTATTTCTTTCTTTTATTATTATTATTATTATAATTATTATTTAAGATACCTATGGCCAATTTATATTAATAATTGAAAAAAAAAAAAACGCCTTAGAAATATATATTATCATTAGAAATTTTTAGTAATATTTGTAGTGAACAAAGTTTAAGCACAACTCCAGCGGTGTATGGCAGCAAAAACATTTTACAAATAAGTATCAATAATAATAATAATAATAATAATAATAATAATAATAATAATAATAATAATAATAATAATAATTATGAAGAGTAATAAAAAACAAAACAAAACAAAAGAAATGCAAAAACTTCATTTTGTTATCATTCACGTTTATAGTGTTTTAAATAAAATTTTGTACATCAGTCCAGAAAATGAATAAGCTAAAAGAGATAAGAAGCGAAAATTCTTGGCCATGTTGGATATCTGTTTTCACCTCCTTAAACCAGGGGTCTTACACAAAACAACTTTCCGAAAGAAATGCGAAAACAAAAAAAATACTTTTTAAATAAATAAATAAACAATGTGTTCTTAAAAAAAATCGACAGCACGGTAATGTCATCCAGAGATCGCAATTAAGTCTTTGCTATGGACTCATTAGTCTTTAATAGACACAAACTGAGCTGTCAGTTAGTGTCCAATGAGTCTATGTCAAGGCCAAAACGGGAGTGTCTCTGGACGGCATGACAAGGCTGTCGTTAAAATTGCCTGTAATTCCGCTGGCTTTAGGGCAATAAATCGGCAATGCATTCCCAAACGTCACAGATATATCTGGGTAACGTTTCATGATTTTAAGGTGTACATCATTATCCTGTGAAAAACAAGTATTTGGTGAAAAGCTTTCCTGACTCGCTAAGGATTTTCGGATGTGTTTGAAGTTTCGTCTTAGCTTCGGCCATATTTGTTTTGGAAGCCTTCCTTGTAAGTCAGGGAAGTGCCTAGATATATAGATATTGAAGATCATTGAAGTTAATTTACTTGTTAAATTTGACCACCGAAAAATGGTGCGAACTTGAGGCTGAAACGGATCGCTTCATTTTGAAATAGGTAGGATCAGCGTGGAAATTATGAATTTTTTACTTGATAATTCAAAAAATATTTGCTGCCTGCAACATCTCTCTGATGATACGGTTATAAAATGAAGCAGTCCGTTTTCGCTTCAAGGTCACCCGCCATCTCCTCGTGGTCAAACTTTAGAAACATGATTGCCTTTGAAAAGGACGATTTCTTCAAAGCACTACCAAGTGAACTTTAGGAAGATGACTGACCTTAAGCAAGAAACTTCCCTGTTTTGTTTGCCAGATAAGTTACTGGTGGACGTACAGCGTATTAGCGACCTATAATATTCCAGGATTGTTTCGGATTTTTTTAGCGCATCACTGCCCATTCATTTTAGCGCATCACTGCCCATTCATCTTAAATAACAAGAGTACGAAGATTAAATTAAAAATTTGAACAATACATGACCATGATTGCTTATCTCATATTAAGTTCCCCTATATAGACGAGCCGACGCATCAAGATTAAGTTTAACCACTTTGGATCCAGCGAGTGTTTGAGGATTGTCTTTTTTGGCGAGTTTTCGCTTTTTGGTAATTTTTCAAGTAAATTTAACAAAGCTTGGAAATGTCCCGAAACTTTGCTCTGATAACCCTAACTCTGCAACAATGAAAAATGAAAGTAAAAGTTAATGGGTTGGATCCAAAGTGGTGAAACTTAAGCTTGATGCGTCGCTTCGGCCTAGATCCGTTATAACGAGTATAGACAGGCCGATGCATCAAGCTTAAGTTTGACCACTTTGGATACAATTCATTCAATTTTACTTTCAATTTTTCATTATTGTAGTGTGGGGTTAAAAGAAAAAAGTTTTGGCGCATTGCTAATCTTTGCCAAATCCACGTGCCACTAATAATTGCTCCCACTGAAAAATTACCAACACGTGATTACTGGCCAGAAAAGACAACCACTCAAACCACAACACGCGCTGGATCCAAAGTGATGAAACTTAATCTTGATGAGCCAGCATTTTAACCTTAAATATATTTGTTTAGATGATATGGTGTAAGAGATAATATGGTGTAATCAGAAAAGGAAAGAATTCTTATGAGTAAAATTTTGATAGTAGCAAAAGCATAATAAAGAAGGAAAATTGTAAATTCTTATACTAAAATTAATTACAAGTGTTTTTATTGTTAACAAATAGAAACTAGCAACAGATAAATATTTTAAATCATTGAGTTTTCTTTCCTCGTCGGCGAATAATGACATCGGTTTCCAATCCTGCAGGTTTAAGGCTTAGCCGCATTTGCTAAAAAAAGTTATAATTCGAGTTTTATTTTACACGGAAGCTCCAAACACAACTTATCAGACGCAGATTTTTTTTTTATTTCGTTTGGTACTATTATTCTAACTTTTCCAGTATATTTTCACTTCCACAATCGCTAAAAACGTTTTAAAGGTTTTTAATTAATGTCTTTGTTAGTTAATGTCATCCAAAAACGCGACCTAGCTAAGAACACTCTCGATCACTTCACCTTTGAAACAAGAAAAAAAAATCAAAATCAGTTCATCCGATTAGACCGTACGGTGCCACAGACAGATACACAGATCGAAAGATACACAGCCGCGTCGAACTTATAACTCTCCTCCTCGTTGCGTCACGGGTTAAAAAGGGAAAACCCTGTTTCAAGGACAAAAAGAACGACTGTTCCTATAATATAGTCAATTCATTGTTTTGTCAGTGTACTGTAAATGATATGTACAGCAACATCTTCTCAGTGTTTGAAACCATTCTACTAGAAACGATAGTCTGCGAAACTAACAATAACACTAAACTTCAGTCGAAAATATTCTTTCAAAATGTCACCATTTAGAAGATTTTTACGTGTCAGTTCCAACTTCAGTCCTAAAAAAATCTTTTTCAACCTGACTTCTCTTCTGTTTGATTTGCTCGAAAAAATAATCGACGCTCATGTGGGAAGGCAATTAAATTTCGACATAGAAATGTGACTCAAAAG